>LPNX010564584.1:75595-151393 GCA_001517045.1 Pseudotsuga menziesii | reverse complement strand
TCTGATTCGCCGCGATCGCGCAAGGTGCACGGCAAAGAGCATACGCAGCCAGGGAAGGCAACAGTCCGAGACTAAAACAAAAGGATCTAATAATAAACTAATAAATATATGAGAGAATAAAAAAAACAAAACCGTCACTGTAACATTATACCTTCAGATTTGCCGAAATGGGTGTTTCTGGAGCAAACGGAAACGGTTTTCGGTGAAACGAAAACTACTTCCAAATGGAAAAGGCGCTCCGGACGCAATGGAACAGCTCCCACAGGCCACAAATGCACAGAAAATACAGAGCCAGAAACCCTTAAAAAAGTTTCGGCAACACCGGTTCCAGATCTTGATCAAAACCGAAAGCGGCTCTTCATAAAAGCTCTGATGTTGGTGAACATTTGAAACCCAACACAAGGCCCTATCACCAGGAGTGGTGGTTAAACCACTTGTTTTATATTCCCATAGGTGCGGCGGTTATACCATGTGGAGGTACCCGATACTCCAACACCCCGCCTCCGGCGTAGCTCGGGGGAATTGAACCTGAGACCTCAGCTCTGATACCATGTTAGGGTACATAGGGTACTCCCAAAGGACCGAACACCAAGAATAGCCGCTTCACACAAACAGATCACAGATCAATACACCAATGTTTGTCACGTGGTTAAAACCCTCGAGAGGGAAACAGTCCACGGCCCCGGCCAAATAGCTACTTCGGAGCAATTTATTATGCAAAAGAAAGAAAGTTACATGAGCTTCTCATAATCGATCAACTAGCTAAGGACCCTCTATGCTCTTTAAATAGAGATCATAGACCAATCGGGTGTTAAGCCACGGATCAATGGTAGGTATGATCTAAGAGAAGTTGAACCGTCGGATCACTCTATGTCTAGAACATATCGTGACCGTCGGATTAGAATATTTACAAATGCATACTAATGCATACTAAAGAAACACACTTTTACCTAACGGATATATTACACAAGTTGATCTTAACTAACTCCTAAGTGTCTAAATATCCTAACATTCAGTCTGTCATTCAGCCCTTAGTTCGGGTTTTAGTGTTTTTTATGTGTTTTAAGATTGTTTTTATTTTTTTTGTTGATGTCTGAATTATGTTTTCACTGTAATATTTAGATTCTAGTTTTGTTTAACCTTAGAGTTAAAGTTTGGTTGTTTGAAATCATTTATTAAAGTTTTATCATTTTCCTCACTTCTTTTACTTTGAACAAAGTTTAAGTTATTCTTAAGTTTTGTTTCTGATTTTGTTTTATTATTGTATGGTTTTGTGTTTATTCCTTTTGAATTGATTTATTTGTTTGCATGTGAGATTTAGTGTTTTCCTTAGTATGTTTTTAGGTTGTATCTTTTATGTTGTGTTATTATTGAAAGAACTTGTAGGATAGAACCTAAACATATTTCATTTATTAAGTTTTCTAATTGTTTCTTTTATCAAGTTTTCTTTATTAAGTTTTCTACTTGCTTATAAGTTAGGTTTTCCTTGTACCCTAGTTTTTTGTTTGAATATTTAATTGTTGATTGTATTTTAGTTTAAAGTTTGTTATCAATTGATTAGTTTATTCTTCTGTTTCAGTTTAATTACTTTAATAATTTCATTTTTAGGAGTTTGAATCCGTTTTTCATTTTGAAAGATCTTTCAATATTTTGTTTTTTTTTTAAATATTTACACAACACACTCTACCTTCGCATATATTTTGTGTCAATCTAAGCTTACCAACCCCGGTTGATAATTAAAGAATAGGTGGATTAATTTAGACATTATAACACCCAACACTTTTGGTGTCGTTTCCAGGGATTTGTTCTGTAAGGTAGAGTAGAATTTTTTATGAAATTTAGTAATAGGTTGGTAGTGGGGGAGTGGTAAGACGAGAGGTAAGAACCTGCACATCTGTTATAACAGGCGCCCCCAAATCCAGCAACAGTAGTAGAATAGGTTTTCTTTAGTTTAAAAGTCTTTAATGAGTAGAATTAGAGATCCTTGGGGTAGATTTATAAAGACTGGAAAATTTATTGAAGTCTCTACTAACTACTGTAGGGGACGTAATTCCCCAACTACTAACTCACCAGAAAGGTATCAAAAGATGCATATAGGAAGTAGTTCTACCCTGAAATCTAAAGAAACTCCCTTAGAAGATCTTATTGGAGAAGCCATAGAAGGAGAAGGAACCTTGGCATAAGATCCTAAGGAATTTCAAGAGGATCAATCATTATCAACCCCTAGCCCTCGACTAGTTTCGAATCCAATTAACACAACTTTTTCACTAGTAGGAGATCTAAATTTTGTTGACTTTATTGATCCTGCTCAAGTAAAAGCTCTCTTTGGAACCTCAGTATATCCAATTATTTCACAAATTGAAACTTCTACAGTAGAAACTACTATCCTTATAGGATTCAATAAAAACATGGTTGATTAGAGGAAGATCTCTCTCGAAAAATAACTTTGGGATGCCCCATTATCACCTAGAAAGGAGCCTCCTAGGTATATTTACATTAAGAATCCAACTTATATGGAGAGATGGGGAGAAAATGAAGATCATGATGAATTTAGGAATGAAGAAGGAGAAGGAGAAAATCAAACTAAGGATACCTTTGGGTTCCCTATCTTAGATATAATGCAGGATGTAACTATGAGAAACATCCCTCCTTCCTCCTCACCTACTTTCTATGGAAAAATCAATGAGGACCCGGACACATTCCTATTTGAGTTCGATATCCTTTCTAGGAGTTGAAATTATCTACAAGACACTCAAAAACTAAAAATATTTCCTACTACACTCAAGGATTCCACCTTGAGGTGGTTCATGGGATTAGGAGAATCCATTATCAGGACTTGAGATGATATGAAAAACACATTCTTGCGAAAATATCAAGAATACTACAAACCTAAGGAATATCGACATGATATATTCAAGATACAACAACTTGAAGACGAGAGCCTGAAGGATTATCTTGAGAGGTTCATTTATACATTACATAAGTCTAAATATAATGACCTATGTTAAGATGCGGTACGTACACTTTTCCTTAAGGGGATCTCCAAGGACTTGTTAGAAAGTCTTAATCTCATGGAAGCTGGCGATATTTCTCATAAAAATTTTGCACAAATTGGTGAGATGTGTAAAAATTATTCTAGTAGTAGGGGGAAAGTTGTGAAAAATTTCTAAGAGCCTTTTAGTAGAAATATAAGAGGAAATGTTCCTAATTCAAGTGGAGTTACAAGAGTAGAGTTAGGAAACCTATTTGATAATTTTAATACTGATATCTTAGGAGCAATGGGTTCCCAACTAGATGCTTTACAAGCCAAGAAGAGGCAGGATGAAGAACGAGCAACAATGAGTATATTTTGTCCAAGATGTAGAAATAAACATACCCAAAGGGTGTCCATTAAACAACATATCTGTATGTCACATATGTATAGAAGAGCATGCAACAGATAGTTTCTTATCCTTTTCTGGATTGCAATCCATCTATAAGAGTGGGGATGTAGCCGAAACATTGAGGAGGCCTCCTTGGAAACCTAGAGACCAACCAGCATATCCAAACTTTCCACCACAACCTCCACTCTATTATCCTCCACATCAACCACCTCAACAATGGAACAATTCAAGTTGCAAAATGTAGGAATATATTAAACCCACTCACAACTTAGGATAAAATAATTAATCATTATTTGATTAATTATTCACCCACTAGCTTAATTAGTTGGCATCCACTTGCACCTTAAAGTCAATGCATGCCATCCATATCCTAGGAATGATTTATTTCTGATTCTGGGTTCATCTAGAATTAGTATACAGGACCTTATAGCAGATTCTGCTTTTTTCTGTTTTTTCTGCTTTTTCCTGGTTTTCTATGGATAAGATAAAAGCTAGTCAACTAGGAAACTGGGAGCTTTTGTTTCCAACCCATCCTCCATTATTTTTTCTCCATTTTCTAGGATTAGCATGTTATTTCCATCTACTTGACAACTCACTCATGCTTTTTCCAACTCGTGAGGTCCTTGATAGATTTAGCAAGTGCTTTATCCACCTATGGGGGTTTGCTATATTTTGGTAAGTCAGCCTTTTTGAGCTTTATGAGTTGTTTCCATACAATTCGACTTTCCCATGAGGGATGTACTATTTATGTACTCTATTATTCATAATTATTCAATGGAAGGATACACACCAATATTCATCTCTTCATTCATGTGATTCAGTCTCTTTTCTTCTCTCTTATTTTCCTGTGTATGCTTGTGAGAATTCTTAGTAGCAAGATCTATTTCCTGTGCTTATTATTAGAATCATTGCACATAGAATTGATCTATTATTTCTACATGGTATCGGAGCTACAAGG
Organism: Pseudotsuga menziesii; assembly: GCA_001517045.1. Taxonomy (NCBI): domain Eukaryota; kingdom Viridiplantae; phylum Streptophyta; class Pinopsida; order Pinales; family Pinaceae; genus Pseudotsuga; species Pseudotsuga menziesii. The sequence continues at coordinate 147,052 of LPNX010564584.1, read as the reverse complement.
TTTATCAAGTTCTACAAAGTTGAGGAGCGCTTCCAGTCTCCTATCCCTCTTTCAAGAAGAGCTTGTCTAGCTTACAAGATTTTCTCCTAGTTTGTTTTGCAGGTTGCAGAGAGTATCTCTTAGAGCATATCAACAACTTCAATATGGATTCAAAAGTTCCTCTACTATATCCTTTCAACTATGCTGATTGGAAGCCAAATATGAGTGCATACTTGAAGAGGCAATGTCTCTTTGATGTCTCCATTGGTGCATTCAGTAAACCTGAGTTTTATGAAGATAAGATTGATTGGATAAATAATTGTGATAGAGATTATGGAATTATGTGTTTGGGAATGTCTCCAAATATATATCATCTCATAGATTCTTTTAATATCCATATGAGCTTTGGAAAATTTTGGACAAAGCTTTTGGTTTGCAGGAAATCGAAGATGAAGCATGGAGTGAACCTAGCATCTCCTCTTGTTCTCTTTCTCAAGATCTCTTAGCCTCTACATTCTCTGATGAAGTTGATCATGATGAAGAAGTTTCTCATACAGTTCATGTTGCTGCTTCCCTCTTTCATTCGAATGCTTCCTCCTGTTTCTAGGGTTTTATCCCTAGCTTGTACGAATGAGTACCTACTAAGGACAATGGATTCCTTAGTAGCAGTTCAATGTTATGTGAATTAAAAGCTATAACTGAAATAAAAAATTAAATCCAAACATGTATGAAGCACAAATAAGTAAAAGGTAAAGAATTATTTTATTGATCTTACCTCCAATGTGGAGGTTGGTAAAGCCCTTTGCGATGATCCGAGTCGATGGCTCCGAGCTTCAAGCTGCTTCTTCTCTTTCTCCAATGGTGGAAATGGGCCAAAATGGGCTCTCAATGGTGAAAGTAGCTCAATGGTGAGCTAGGATTTCACGAGCAATTTTGGCAGAGGCAGGATACTTGTGATTGTGGATCTTTGAATAGGGGGTCTCCATCACTTATTTATAGTTGGAAACCATGCGGTTTTAGGGTTAGGGTTTCTTCCTCATTTTCCTCATTATTTTATATTTTTTATTCCTTTTTGGAGATTTTTGATTTTTTGGAGGAATTTTGGACATTTTTAGAAGAAAAGAGGGTTTTATGGCCTTTTGGAGGCATTTTGCATGGTTTTATGGGTTTTTGATGGAAATATGGTAGGAAAATGGACAAATGAGCCATGTAATGGGGTAGATGAGGTAGTGAACCTTTTTTGGGTGTTAACATATTGCCCCCTGATGTGCGAGGGCAGGAGCTCATCGTATGGCTGATGGACATCATAAGTCATATTTGTTTTTTCCTGGGGTGTGGAGAAGAGAAGAAACCAACTGAAGCCCGGAACATCGATATCGAACCAATTGCAAGGACTGAAAAGTACATAACCTCAAAAATGGATGAGGAGTCATCTGATCACCTGGACGAGGCGGGCATTCCCATGCTCGTATCAATATACATAAAAATAACTGTAAGGCCTGAAAAGGGGGACCTGTAGGATACATAGAAATCCAATGTGTATATCATAAGTGTCCAGAGGGGACACAAATCTGGAACATACTGCTGGGCTGACCATGTCTGAGCTGAACAACTGATGCACTGGAATGATAGCAGTGCTACTGAATGTGGTTCCAAAGGAACTAATGAGCTACTGGATCAAAGTGACAACAATCATACTTGCAATGGTACACTGATTTGGAACTGAACTGGGTATTCAAGGAAGCATGGAACTGGATGGCTTCCGAATACAATCGCCAACACAGCCCGGACATCCACAGGAACATATAACTGGCCGTTCCCAAGTGACTCACCAATGTGCTAGAGTCAGGGGAAATCTGGGGTCTTCGACACATAATGGAAAGGATATACATCCTGCGTGATTCTCAACGATGCAAATAAGGTACTGAAGTCGAGCATGTGAGAAACAACGATTCAGAGAGGCAATGATGAGTCTTCCCAAAATGGTCCGTAGGAACTCATCACAGATGGTAATGGGTCCAAGGCGCAGGAACCTCTAGGTCTATCCTCTGGAATAGAGGGGTTGTCGTCGACAGAGGGAGACCTGCAACTATCAAGGCAATGATGTTTCCTTGACAGGAGCGCGAGGTAAAAAGCCGAACTATGATAGTATTGATGGCAGGAGTGATAAACTGGGGGGAATAACTGGGCAAGTAGAGTGGGTGGACTCAAACTTCCTTTGTTCAGAGTATGATGGCGTGGATGATTGGGCAGCATATGAGACTGACTGGTGGTAAAGGGATCATAGTGGTATAGCATCTGAGGGTGAATGGGCTGAGGGAGACTCAAGCTGTGGTAAAATGGTAGGAGACTGCAGAGTACTCTGAACAAAGGCAACCTGATTGGGGGTGCTGCCGAGAGGATTGATCATAGCGCTAAGAGGCGCGGGGGGACTTTTTTCATGGGTTAGGGACCTAGAAGAAGTGTGGATATAAAATGGTACTGTCATGTGGATTTTACGAGCCCAGGACAGTTCATGCTCGTGGTTGCTTTCAATTTTAAGGAGTCTGAAAGAAAATAAGAAGACTCTGAAGTAATGGAATGATACTGTCATGTGGATTTTACGAGCCCACGACAATACATGCTCGTGGTTGCTTTCAATTTTAAGGAGTCTGAAAGCAAATAAGAAGACTCTGAAATGATGGAATGGTACTGTCGTGTGGATTTTACGAGCCCATGACAGTACATGCTCGTGGTTGCTTTCAATTTTAAGGAGTCTGAAAGCAAATAAGAAGACTCTGAATTAATGGCCAGGCAAGGAGGAAGTGTTCAATCAAGGAATATTTATGATGACCAGGACTGATGGTGGGGGGGGGGAACACTGGTGGGCCTCCTTGCGGGGTGAATGAATGGTGGAAAAATAACGAAACATTTGCAGTATGACAGGAGTGGATAGCTCATGTAAAAAGTGCGAAATAATCTGATGATGGCCGATGTGGCGCGCTAATTGATGCGGCAAGGTGTAGGGATTCACTGTTGAAATTGTACCAAGTGAGAGTGAGAAATGATCTCAAGCATCATCGCGAGCTCGAAAAAAAGAATCCGGCGATATAAAAAGTGTTAAAAACGGGGAGCGGCCGAAGTGGCGCGCAAATCGAGGTGACTATTGGTATCGAAAAAATGGGAAAAAATGGTGTAGCGAAAAATAATGCAACAAGGGTGACCATTGTGATGGTTTCATTGTGCTGTTTCCAACGGTGGAAATGGTTCTGAAAACGGACTCCGTCTGGGTTCAGAATGGCCAAACAAGAGAAAAGTCAATGGACTACAAATGGTAAGTGGGCCCAACATGACAAGTGTCATTTGTACTATTTGCCTTTGATGCGTGATCACAGTGGACCAGAGCTGATTTGTCATTTCTGGATGATCTGACCAGTCGATTGCGGAGTCGGGAGATACAGGTATGCCGTCAAACTTATGCCTGCATTATTTTTGGGTTTGGGGGGCGGGTAGTGGTTCCTAGGGGTCTTGTTGTACGGTCCACGTGGGTGGACCGTGGGTCAGGGCGTCCAAACCACGGTCGCAGACCGCGGGTTTGGGTCGGGACAGCCGCGGTCTTGGATCGCGGCTGTAGGTCTAACAGCCGCGGTCGCGGACCGTGGCTACAGGCCTAACAGTCGCGGTCGAGGACTGCGGCTACAGGCCTGGCAGCCGCGGTCGGAGACCGCGACTGTAGGCCTAACAGCCGCGGTCGGAGACCGCGGCTGTAGGATTGACAGCCGCGGTCAGGGGCCGGGCTGTTCTGGTTTTTGTTTGGATGGGTGGGAAGGTCCATTATTTTGACGTGAGCCTGATGAGACTTCGTTGTGTGATTGACAGGATGCCACCAATGCCATGGAGGGAGAGAGAGGTCCCAGAGGAGATAGTGACAGTGGTTCGAGAGGATCGCCGGGTGTGATCACTGCTAGGACTCTTCGGACTGCTGAAGTTCACAGAGGTTCCTATTATGCAGTCAGCAGGATTGCTGCTGAACCGGTTGGTCGGATTCTGGGATCCATATGCGCTGGCATTTCGGGTGCAAAGAGAGAGGGTGGAACTCACCCTCACTGACATTTATTTCTTGATGGGGTTGCCCTGCCTGGGGAGGGTATCAGATACTCAGCCGCGGGTGTCTGCGGATCTGGATATGGATGATATGGTGGAGCGGCTTTGTTGACCGGACGCTCGGGTGCATCGAAATGCACTCTTGGTGAGGGATCTGCGGGAGCCAGCAGTACAGGCGATGGCGGCTTGTGTGGTTCGTATTTTGGGGTCCCGGTCACCTGAGAAGGTGTCTGGGGGTCAGATGCAGCTTGTAGAGCGTGTACTGGCCGGGACCTATTTTTCCTGGGGCCAGATGTCCCTGACCTGCGTGCAGCGACAGCTGACCGCGGCGAAGGAATCTGGCAAGGGATTTTGTTATGGTTCCTTTTTGTGTGCCTTCTTTATGGAGAGGGTCCCCACACTGTGGCCGCGGGTGCCGGTCAGGGCAGGAGGCTTGAGGGAGCCTCGGATGGTATGGTGGGGAGAGATGATGCACTACCGTGGTGGCGGGGATGTTGGGCATTACTTCACTCAGGAGCTATACTTGCAGTGGCTCCAGATACCACTGACGCTGGAGGACTATCCATACAGGGATATGGACTTCACGGGAGATCCAGATGCTCCACGGCCACCAGGACAGGCATGGGGGCCTGATGGTACGTATGGTTCGGTTTCTTTGTCCAGTTTATGTATATGATATATTGCTGATATATGGTAACTGACAAAATGGTGTTTTGCAGATGTGGGTCCGAGGCCACCGCCAGGACATGTGGCACGCAGAGGGACTGTGGCCATTCCAGCGTTGCCAGGGCAGGGGGACGTGGGTCGTCCAGATGCAGCGGGGACACTGGAGTCCGTACGGGCGCTGCTGGAGCGGTTGCTGGTGGGAGTGACGGACGTGGGATGGCGGGACTTGGACCTGGCTGTGGTCCAGGATTGTTTGGGGGCGCCCCGGGATTTTAGAGCGATTGCGATCCGGGTGGCCCTACTGGCGGACCGGGCATGGGCACAGGGGCCTAGACAGGATGTTGACTTGCCGGAGGAGGAGTCAGAGGCGGCGAATACTGACAATGATGCCAGGTACGACTCCCATTAGGGGGTGCAGGGGACTCCTCCCTATTTTTTGTAGTTACGGCCTGTACCCTATGAGGTTTTGGGATTGTACATATATATTTTTTGTATCACTGAGTACAGGGGTACTCAGGACATGTATAGCTCATGTACATTGTTGGTATATATATATTTATGCACATGGATGCACTTTTTGTTTATGATGTTTTATCATTTGTACGCACGTGGATGCGCTTGATGATGTGTTATATGTATGTGTTGCACGTGGATGCAAGTAATCTAGGATGTTGGGCACGTGGATGCCCCTTGTGTATTTTATGTGATGTGACATGACTTATGTATGATTAGGCACGTGGATGCCCCTATGGATGCGAATGTTTATGAAATGCAGTCTTTTTGGTTTGTTATATAGTTGGATGAGATGCTATGATGTATGGTGGAGATGTTATATGGTGTGATTGATATGCCAATCTAGGATGTTATTTGCCATTTGATCTGCGACACTATTTTGAGCTCTTGGGACATGTGTGAATGTGATGGATTCAAATTGTCGGCTGAGTTGTTTTGTACGCAGGAATTTTCTAAAGAGGCAGGGATCACGTACCTGATAGCAGTTGTTGATATGGGAGACAAGTAGCTGGGAGTCCAAGAACACATGAAGGTGACGTATGCCCATCTGGAGGGCAGCAGTCAGGAGACCGGTCACCGCATCATACTCCACCTGGTTATTGGTAGCAGCGCCTATACAGGTTCCGTCAAGGTGAATCAGTTCGTCAGAAGGGGAATACAAGACCCACACTGCAGAAGCCAGGTTGGGAGACCAGCGGCTTGCACCATCAGCGAAGCCAATGTAATGAGGTGGAAAATGGTCCATCTGTGGGCATGCAAAAAATGATGAATGTGAGAAAAAGGTAAAAAACACAAAGGGAGCAAACTGTACAATGCGGACCAATAAGGTCGCGGCTTCAGTTTATGGGTAAAAACGTTTAAGATACAACCCATTACAGGGGTTGCTGAAAGGGTGGCCTTCAGAGTCAGCTAAAATGTATGCCCCCTTGCCGAGGCAAGTCCGCACAATGTAAGGGCCTTGCCACATGGACTCAAACTTTCCTTTACCGATTTTATCGTGGGCTTGGTCATAGGCGAGGATGAGGTCCCCTTCGTGGAAAGTTCGAGGGTAAACATGTTTGTCATAATTGGCTTTGGAGCAGGTTTTGGCAGCTTCGATATTCTGAAGAGTGGCACGACGATCTTCATCGGCTTGTTCGAGGGACAGCAGACATTGCTCTAGGGGGGAGATATCAGGGAGAAGCTCAACGGCGATGTGTAAGGCAGGTATCTGACACTCAATGGGGAGGACAGACTCTACACCGTGAACTAAATGAAACGGGGTAAAACCGGTGGCGGTCTTGGTGGAGGTACGGTAAGCCCATAAGGCAGGGAATAGCATATGGTGCCAATTGGACTTATGCCGATCAACAGTGCATTGGAGTATGGTTTTCAGTATTTTGTTAACAGCTTCGACTTGACCGTTCCCTTGAGGGTAGTAAGCAGAGGAAAATTGGTGCTCAAACTTGAGAAAGGTTGATAGCTCGCGCCAAACGGAATCTTCAAAGTGTGAGCCGTGGTCTGAGACCAACTGTTTAGGGACCCCGAATCGTGTGATAACATGGTTGAAAAAGAAATGGGCAGAAGTTTTAGCGGTACAGTTGAAAGTGGGCATGGCTTCCGCCCATTTGGTGAAGTAATCAACGGCGACTACGATGTGCTTATGGCTGTTAGCAGATGGGGGTCTACACTCCATGAAGTCGATGGCCCACTTGCAAAAGGGACCAACGGTGATGACTGGGTGTAATGGAGTAGGTGGTGTCCGGGCCTTGGGGGCAAAAAGTTGGCAGTTATGGCAATGCTTGACCGCAGTGATGCAATCGGTAAAAAGTGTGGGCCAGAAGTATCCGGCGCAGACGACCTTTTGGGCAGTGGCCATCCCAGAGAAATGGTCGCCGCAGGCACCGCTATGACAATCATTAAGGACCTGTTCAACTTCCTCGTGTCTAAGGCAACGACGAAGAATTGTGTCGACTCCTCGCTGGTAAAGGACATCTCCTATGAGGAGGTAGCGAGAGGCCTGGTGACGGATACCGCGACGTCCATTATGAGTGACGATGGGTTGGAACTTCTACGTGTGCAGGTATAACAAGATATCACTGTACCATGGGTCATCGGACGAGATAGTAAACAAGTGATTATCGAGTAACTCTTCGGAGATGGGTGGGGCCAGGATAAATGAAGGGAGATCAGTGATGAGCTGGGAAAGCGCAAGGGATTTAGTGCTCTTAGGTGTTCGGAATGTGAGGTCATATTCCTGGAGGATAATGACCCATTTAGCCACACGGCCTTGCAGGAGCCACCGGTTTAAGAGATATACCATGGGGTTAGAATCGGCGATGACTGTGGTATGACTAAGTAAAATGTAGTGTCGCAACTTTTGGACAGAAAAGACCACTACTAGGGCTAGTCTCTCCTCATATGGGTAACATAGGGGTGGGCCGGACAAGGTATAGCTAACGTAGTAAATGACATGTTCTTGGCGTGAGGCGTCTTCTTGAACCAAGACTCCAGATACAGCATGCTCGGATGCCAAGACATAAAGGATGAAATCCTGAGAGAAATCCAGAGGGGAGATCAAGGGGGCTTGTGTGAGATATTTCTTGAGGGCTTCGAATGCAGCTCCGGCTTGCTCGTCCCAGACAAAGGGTATGTGGGTCCGGAGCAAGCGCAAGAAACCGTGAACGATTGTGGCGTAATCAGGAATGAAGCGTCGAAGAAAATTGGATCGCCCTTGCAGACTTTGGAGTTGCCGGAGCGTTCGAGGGGAGGGAAGGTCTAAGATGGCTTGGACTTTCAGGGGATCAACAGTAATTCCTTTCTGGGAAATAATGAAACCTAACAATCGGCCAGCCGGAATGCAAAAGACGCACTTGTGTGGGTTCAAGCGGATCTGATATTTGCGACAACGCAAGAAAACTTGCCGAAGGTCAGTAAGGTGGTCTGATCGTTTTCGGGAATGAGCTGTAAGGTCATCAAGGTAGACAAGCAGGATATGGACCAAATCATGAAAGCAATAGGTCATGGCCCGCTGGAATGTGGCACCAGCATTTTTAAGGCCGAAAGGCATGACGCGATAGGCAAAGGTGCCCCATGGGGTAGTAAAAGCGGTTTTGTACTGGTCCTCCTTGCGGATTTGGATCTGACTGTATCCGAAAAAACCGTCCATGAACGACAGGACTTCATGCCTCGCACATGCATCAATGAGCTGGTCAATAAACAGCGTAGGGAAATTGTCTTTGGGACAGGCGCGGTTTAAGTCTCGGAAGTCACTGCATACTCTAATGGTGCCTTATTTCTTGTTGACAGGAACAGGGTTTGAAACCCAAGTGGTATAGGCAATAGGATAAATGAATCCTGCCGTGCGAAGCTTCTCAATCTCTGCTTTGACAGCTGGGAGTTTTGAGGGATGAATGGGACGTTGTTTCTGACAAACGGGGGGTACATCAGGCCACGTGTCAATGTGGTGCTCTATAATGGCAGGGTCAAGACCAGGCATTTCGGTATAGGATCAGGGAAAGACATCACGGAATTCTTTGAAGAGTGTTTTGTATTCCTCAATCTCCTGCGCAGTGCAAGATGCTCCTAAAGCGATGAGTTCAGGGGTGCCTCTGGGGGCAGCGATATCAATTTGGATGACAGGTGAGATGTTGGCCATGTTACCTTCTTCGAAGGCGTCAGGAGCAGGAATAGGGTCCTTGAACCAGTCAACCTTGGGGGGAAGGAAGTCTTTGGATTCAACTGCCAGTTGGGTAGCGGTTTTAGAGGAAGATTCATCTGGGAGGAAGTAGGAACGATGGTGCATGTCATCCCAAGGATAATCCGGGGCAGTGAGAGCCTCGAGAATCTCCTCATTCGTACAGAATGTTTGTGTTGTCAAATCGGTTGACGAAGGAGTAGTGGTGGAAGAGATCATATAAATGGTATTAACCTCGTCGGAAGAGGAAGAGACCGGGGGGTGGATTTCCACAATGGTGGGTGGTGTCGTCTCAAGATCCAGATTGTTCATCTCAAAAAGAGTGGTATTGACCTCTCCAAAAGGGGAAGAGACCGGGGAATGGATTTTCTCAATGGTGAGGGGTGCCGTCTCAAGATCCAGATTGTTCATCTCAAAGAGAGCTATTCTGTACTCAGGGAGATCGGGACAGTGATGTGAGTAATGTCTGTAGACACCGCATAAGGCACAGGATTGGTTAGTGCGCAGGGATTTGTCGCGTGGCATAGGGGTTGAATTGAGATGGACAACTGGTATAGTGGGGTAGTCGTCAATCATTTGCATGTATTCCTATAAAGCTGGTAAGTGAGGACATAGGTGAGTCACATGGCCCAATTTGTCGCACAGCGCGCATTTGGGAGGAGCACGAAACACAGTGGGGTTTTTTACTGTCTTAGGAGGTGGGACAGCAGTGTAAGGTTGGGGGCCTCTGCCCCCAGTGGGTTTGGTAAGAAGAGGGGGGAGGTTCATGGAGGATGATGGGGTAGCGATACCGGGAGGTGGTTGACGAGTAGTAGCAATGGGTTGCACCGGTTGCAGGATGACATTTGGTGTCGGCGGGGGAACGGGAGGTGAAAGATACCAAACGGGTAATCCTAAGGTTAACCCAGGAAGGCTGAGGGTAGCCATGAATGGGGCGCTAACTACTCCTGAGGGAGGAAAGAGGAAAGGAATGGTATGGATGGGTGTAGCACCAATGTGACTAGGTACCAAAGGGGGTTGAGGCAACAAGGGCGGTTGATTAGTAGGAGTTCGCGTGTTATGGGACAGGGTACATAGGTCGGACACTTCAGTAGCCGGTGATGGGGGTGGAATAGATGGGAAAGTTGAGGTCATTGGTGAGTCAGAATAAACTCTAGGATCCATAGAAGAAACGACTGAAGTGGTTGAGGTCATTGGTGCATCGGAGTAAACGCCCGTCCCCAAAGAAGAAACAAACGAGGTGGTGGCATCTGAAACAGGTTGTGCAATCATGGGGAGAACATTTTTGGGTGCCGCGGGGGCATTGGGATCATGGTAAGTGAGTTGGTCAACCTTGACCATGCATCCCTCATGGGGGAACATCATGGTACGGAAAACAGTAGAAGCAACTGCCCGCATGGCATACATGTAGCTACGGCCGAGTAAAAGGTTATAATCAAGCTATGCATTGATAACCTCGATGTTTATGAGTACGATTTTTCCAGCTAGTTGGAGGGGAATGTTAGTTAATAGGCCCTGTGGTTGAGCTGAACGGCCGTCGTAGGCTCGCAACGCAGTAGAGGACTGCTGGAGAGGGGGGGATCCCATTTTCTGCCAGATGGAGGTGGGCATGACACATGTAGAAGCACCTTCATCAATAATGCATCGATGGACGACAAAATTCCAAATGGAAATAGAAACTTGGAATGCCAAAGTGGAAGGCAGGCGAGGTTCAGATTGGTCCGAATCAAATGCCATTAACTGCGAATCATTTGGATCAATAGCCCCAATGGCTGAGAGTAAATGCTTGCGCTACGAAGGGCAGTTTTTCAAGACTTCTAACGTAGACATGGCTGCGGGGGATTGGGCTAAGTCATCGACAATGTTGTAGTTTGACGCAGCCCGCGCATTGGGGTTATTGTTGATACGGTGGAGTGGGAAACGGGGCACTCTGGGAGCGCCATCTAGTGGAGGTGGAGGTATACATAATGCCTTATCAGTGGGATGAGCGTTAGTAGGTGTATCAGCGGGAGGGGCTTCGGGGGTGGAGCCATATTGGTTCCGTTGGGTCTGTAGGTTGATCTCATCGGAGGACATCATCAACAAGTGGTGGGTACCTGATTCAAGCATGGGTTGATCAGGAGCAGTGTAAGTGATTAGTTTTTGGGTTGGCGCGTTGGCTTGAGGAGGAGCCAACGGTTGGGTGTTCACTACGCCTTGGGTTGGTAAGGGGTTTTGCAGCACCAAAGGTGGCTGCTGAGGTTGTGGCGGGTTGGGCGGTGCTTGAGGAGCCGTCTGCCCTGGGCGATGTACATCCGTAGCCAAAAGTTGCCGGGCTCGCTCCATATGTGGACAAAAATGTGTGTAGTGGCCATAGACCCTGCAAACAGAACAAGGGAAGTTGGTTCACAAATTAGGGTTTTTAGCCTGCTTGGGCGGGCGATCAGGGTTTTGGTTAGTAGGGGCCGCATTATTACTAGCGGTGGGATTAGGGTGTTGACCAGCTTGCTCGGTCGGTTGGTTGTTCCCACGATTTCGGCCTCTGCCACGGTTTTGTTGGCCCTGGTTGCATTGGTTGTTCTGGTTTTGCTGCGGGTTTTGTTGAGTGTAAAATTGCCCTTGGACAGTAGGTGGATTCTGAGTTTGTGCAGGGGCTGGAGCAGGCTGCGGTGGATGATATGTAGGTGGAGGCTGCGCAAGGGAAGCAACCTGAGGGGGTTGCGGATAGTGCTGTGGAGCGGGTTGTGGGTTTGATGCATGGGCTGCCTGCGGCGGGTAATAATGAGGTTGGGCTTGTGACGGCGCAAGAGCTGGTGCAGCCTGCTGGTGATAGTAAGGCTGAGGTGCGACCGGGGGGGCGTAAGCGGGATTCATATTACCAAATCACTGAGGTGGACATGAGGGTCCATGGGTATGGTGGTGATGTGTCATGGGAGCATATTGGTTGGTTGTTCCAGACTGGGAGGTGGCCCGCGAAGGGTCAGGGCTAGGGGTAGGACGGGCTATGGAAAATGGATGAGGCTGCGAAGAGACGCGTCCAATGATGCCATCGGCAGCATGGGATGCCCCCAGTGCATTGTGCTGGGAGGAATTGTCACGAGGGGCGTCAGGTATGATGGTATAAAGGTAACCCGACTGGGCGTAAATGAGATCAAACTGTTGGGCTTTCAGGATAGCCTCTTCCTCAGACTGGGGTCTTTCGGATGCAACATCCTTAGCAATGATAGGAAGGAGGGATTTAAGGAACCAATCTAGGAAGATCTGGTCATCTAACTTGATTTTGCATAGGCTACGGCGTCGACGCCATTCATGAACGTGGTCTGTGATGTGGGTAGCCGTGTTCTGTCTGCATGATAGTAGGATTTCAATGCCTGCGTCATAGCGGATAGGTAACTGGAAGAACTGGAGGTAGGTCGAGGCCAGGGAAGTAAAGGTGGCATGGGTTCCATGGGGTTGTTCGATATACCACTTGGCAGCAGAGCCAGTGAAAGTGCACTGTAATAAACGGAGGCGAATAGAGTCATCTACTATGGATTTGGAGGAACACCATAGATGGAAGGACATGATATGGTTCTGTGGGTCCTCACCTGCCTTTCCCTCGAACTTAGGGATGTCAGAGGGGAGCTTGGTGGGCATGTGAGGCCACACAGGATCGTGCCGGATGGGGTCGTTGGTTAATCTGGCTAGGTCAGGCAGGTTGAGGCTAGCCATGAATGGCAAACTGGACGAAGGATGTGACACGGTAGTGGGATGAACCAAGTTGGGGCCGATGCCCCCAAGTGGAGGGGTCATGTGAGGGAGGTTTCCCCCAAGTGGGGGAACTAAGTTGGTCTAGGACGGTCCTGCACCACCATGGGTAGTATGGGTCACTAAAGGAGTGGGGATAGGTATTCCCGTTGCGGGAATCGGTACCATGAGGGGAATAGTAGAGGGGGCCCCTGTGGAGGGCATACCCAAAGTAGGTGTGGTAATGGGTGTCGTGGTGGATGTGCCACCAACGGTCCCTACCAAGATGGGAGTGGGAGTCACGCCAGCCATGGGGCTAGTAGGGGCAGTGTAAAGGGGGTTCTCAGACTCTAGCTCAGAATCAGAGGTGAAATAAGGGGCGTCAGTATCTGGTGACGGAGTTCGATGTCGCTGACGAGTGGAGTCAAGTGACAAGGCTCGAGATCTGTGTCGATGATGGGTGGTGTCAAGTGAACCGTGCTGTGGGGGCTCGCCTCTGAGGCGCCGAGAATGTCTCGGGGACTCAATGGTGACAAATGGTGTCAAATCTTTGTGGGTTGAGGTAGGTACAAAACAGCTCAAAAAGCTCTAATGCAACCGAGTGTGCAGAAGGAGAGCTCAAAAAATGGGGCGCTCACGCCAATAACAACTCAAAACACCCACTGTAACTACATGCTACAATAGGCAGAGTATCAAAAGAAATGGTCAGAATACCGAAAAAGCAGGTTGACTATAAAAAATAAAAAAAACGGTGGACTCACTAGACCAAAAGGAGGTAAGGGAGCATGCAAACACCTAACTAAAAGTATTATGACTTAACTAGAGATATCCTCTGCAAGGTGATGAAATCCAAGTCAGACAATATGAATAAGGAAGCCAAGTGGTTAAGGTATCCCCCTACCAGGAGGGACACCGGGTAGTCAAATCCTAGAAGAATGGCAACTAAGATACCCCATTCATGACATGTCCAGAAAGGTAAATCTGCCGCTTGGTCCTTTAACCATAATACCCCTATACAGGGATATCCCAAGAACTGCGAAAGGTATCCCTTCAGTTACTGAATGGATTTCAGTATTCCACTCAAACCTCCGGAACCAATCTCACGACTTCAACCCTCCTAATGGAGAGGCCCTCTGATAAACCGGTTGTGTCCGTGTCAAAAAATACTAAGGGATTTTGGTTCCCTAATGGACAACAACTATGTCTCAAGTGTAAATAACTGAGGGGTGTTATTGGAAGCCTATCCCCCCGATCCTACCTAACTACAAAATTTCTTTTATGTTCCCCAAGTGTGGTTAGAATGTTGGTTGAGTTAAGTAGTTTTTAAGTCTCACTTGAATTAGGTGATAGATTGTGTGCTTGTGAGGTTATGAACCTAGAAAAGAAGTGCCAGGGAAACTTCGTAAATATCAATAATACTGAATTAAAAATTTTTACCATGCAATATTATCTGAATAAACAATACTAAATTTTTTTTAAAAGTTCTGTAGAGGGGGACAAAGATGGTTGTAGGGCTGCAGGTAGAACAGGTGGCTGTGCAGGTGCAGAAGATATGGAAGCAAAGGGGCTAGGTTCAAAAAGCTAAAACAAGTGCAAAATCTAGATCGCGGGTCTGGGGCGAAGTCGCGCGGTCAGACCGCGGGTTTGAAGGAAACAGTCGCAGTCAAGTCATGGGTTTCTAGACGGCAGACGTGGGTGGACCGCGGGTTTGAAGAAAACAAGTGTGGTCGGATCGCTGGTTTCTGGACGGAAGGCGCGGGCGGACCGCGGGTTCGAAGAAAACATGTGCGGTCGGGTCGCGGGTTTATGAAAGACAGTTGTGGGTGGACCGCGGGTTTGAAGAAAACAGGGGCGGTCGGGTCGTGGGTAAAATGCTAACAGGTGCGGTCGGAGCGCGGCAAACAGGGAAAAGTACGTGGCCGAGTTGCAGCTAATAGCTGGAAAGGCGCGGTCGGGTCACAGCTAAGGACAGGAAAGACGCGATCGGAACGCGACTGTGAGGGAATAAACGGCGGTTTACGGCGGTCGAAAATGACAGCCGAAAGGACAAAACGGAAAATAAAATAAATAAATAAAGCCAGCGGAGTCGCCAAAACTGTTGCTAGGGTTTTAGCCCTAGCTTGTACGAATGAGTACCTACTAAGGACAATGGATTCCTTAGTAGCAGTTCAATGTTATGTGAATTAAAAGCTATAACTGAAATAAAAAATTAAATCCAAACATGTATGAAGCACAAATAAGTAAAAGGTAAAGAATTATTTTATTGATCTTACCTCCAATGTGGAGGTTGGTGAATGCCTTTGCGATGATCCGAGTCGATGGCTCCGAGCTTCAAGCTGCTTCTTCTCTTTCTCCAATGGTGGAAATGGGCCAAAATGGGCTCTCAATGGTGAAAGTAGCTCAATGGTGAGCTAGGATTTCACGAGCAATTTTGGCAGAGGCAGGATACTTGTGATTGTGGATGTTTGAATAAGGGGTCTCCATCACTTATTTATAGTTGGAAACCATGCATTTTTAGGGTTAGGGTTTCTTCCTCATTTTCCTCATTATTTTATATTTTTTATTCCTTTTTGGAGATTTTTGATTTTTTGGAGGAATTTTGGATATTTTTAGAAGAAAAGAGGGTTTTATGGCCTTTTGGAGGCATTTTTCATGGTTTTATGGGTTTTTGATGGAAATATGGTAGGAAAATGGACAAACGAGCCATGTAATGGGGTAGATGAGGTAGTGAACCTTTTTTGGGTGTTAACACCTCCTTCAATGAAGAAGCAAATATTGAAGAGCCATCTTTTTCTGTGTCTCTTGAAGGTGATTTTTCTTCTTGTGATACTATTGATGAAAAAGAAGTAACATATGGAGATGATGCTGATATTGATTATGATCCTATAACCCATTCATTGTTCTCTCAATCTCCTATCTTAGATTCTGAGATCTATGTGCCAGATTCTTCACACCTCTTGCATGCCTCTCTCATTGATGGTGCGCAACCCAGTGACTTCCAGGATGTTTGCTTAGCCAGATCAAGCCTTATTTGTGTCATACCACTTACCATACTTGATCTCATGTGCTTCAGCATATCCTTCTTTGATCTTGGCATCAATACTCAGAGCCTTCTTGAATATTGTGAACATCTCATTCTGCCCATCCATCATTCAGATTTTTACACTTATCAGTTTTTCCCAGTTGCTCATAATTTT
Organism: Pseudotsuga menziesii; assembly: GCA_001517045.1. NCBI lineage: Eukaryota > Viridiplantae > Streptophyta > Pinopsida > Pinales > Pinaceae > Pseudotsuga > Pseudotsuga menziesii. Next base: position 131,233 of record LPNX010564584.1, on the reverse strand, counting down.
TGCTAGTCTAGCCCTATATCCTCATGGAGCCATTGAAGAATTTGTCCTTGCTGTTCCATATGTTAATGTTTCTGATATATCAGTGTTTTATCAGCCTCATATCAGATCTATATAGGTGCTACATCAGATTGGAAGATTGACATGTGATTCACATCACAATTTTGCAGCTATTCAGGGAATTGGGTGTGAAATAAATTGTCTTAATTTTTGTACTCTTTGGAAAGGAGTATGCACAGATCTCTTTTCCATTTAAGATTATGTTTTCATATCATAGTTTGACAGTAGTAAGAATCATTCAGATAATGCTCCTACTTCATCAAATGATGAGATACAAGGAGTCTCTCCTCTTCCTTCTTGCAGGTTCTACACTCCAGCGCATGATCATGGAGTTCATGATTTCTTCAGCAAGTCCTTCATTCAGAAGCAGTTCAGTCAGCTCATTAAAGTGAAGATGAAGATATGTTGAAGACATATTTCAAATTTTGTGCCTTGTCCTATCTTGAGGGAGGATTTTCCCCATGTGTTTTTTCCTCTTTCCTCACTTTTCTGGACATAATAATTGTAAAAGGGTGGCCATAGCCTTGTTGCTGGGCCCTATATGCATCCATATGCATCCATATTTTTTGTCATACCATCATAAATTCAGAATTATAGGGGGGTGTAGGAATATATTAAACCCACTCACAACTTAGGATAAAATAATTAATCATTATTTGATTAATTATTCACCCACTAGCTTTATTAGTTGGCATCCACTTGCACCTTAAAGTCAATGCATGCCATCCATATCCTAGGAATGATTTATTTCTGATTCTAGTTTCATCTAGAATTAGTATACAGGACCTTATAGCAGATTCTTCTTTTTTCTGCTTTTTCTACTTTTTCCTGCTTTTCTATGGATAAGATAAAAGCTAGTCAACTAGGAAACTGGGAGATTTTGTTTCCAACCCATCCTCCATTATTTTTTCTCCATTTTCTAGGATTAGCATGTTATTTACATCTCCTTGAAAAATCACTCATTCTTTTTCCAACTCGTGAGGTCCTTGATAGATTTAGCAAGTGCTTTATCCACCTATGGGGGTTTGCTATATTTTGGTAAGTCAGCCTTTTTGAGCTTTATGATTTGTTTCCATACAATTCGACTTTCCCATGAGGGATGTACTATTTATGTACTCTATTATTCATAATTATTCAATGGAAGGATACACACCAATATTCATCTCTTCATTCATGTGATTCAGTCTCTTTTCTTCTCTCCTATTTTCCTGTGTATGCTTGTGAGAATTCTTAGTAGCAAGATCTATTTCCTGTGCTTATTCTTAGCATCATTGCACATAGCATTGATCTATTATTTCTACACAAAATTGGCCACCTTAGTATACTCCTCCTCAATTTCCACAATAGCAATATTTGTCACAAGGATGGAGAGTGTTATCACTCTAGGAAACTCCTCTAGGTTGTAGCTCAAGGATGCCTAGTAACTTAAAATGTTTTTAGGGTTTTCTGATATGGATCAAGTTAGGTGACCTATATAACCTTCCACTCGCAAGACATTCATGAAGATCACTCAATTACAAGGCTTTTAGTTACAACTTGTTTAGTAGTTTCACAATAAGGTGCAGGGATGAAGAAGTCATCAAGCTGGTAGACTTACATACAAAATAGATGCATATAAATGGCTAAATTTTGATAAGGATGGTACTTATAAATAAAATCACATTAACACACCAATAGGATGACAACTATTAGTTATTAATCAACTTGAAAATAACCTAAATACACATTCATGCATAAGTATAGTAAAGACAGAGATGCTGGCTGAACAAATCATAACAAAAGAGCTTATATTCTAGAATGAACAAGATGAGAAGATGACAATAGTATAGGATTATAAATCCCTGAATTTGAACCTTTTTTTATAAAAATAGTCTTAGGATTTATAGCATTTTACAAAAATATACAGACCCTAAAACCTGGATCTGGTTTTTACAAAATAAACAAAAGTAACAGTTTTTTGCAAATTAGGGTTTGAAACCCTACCTAACTACTTGTCTAACTCTAATAAATATTTAGTTCACTGCATGAATATTAAATAACTAAAGTATTTCCTAGTGATCACTGTTATTGGTCTTTTGCCAATTAGACCACTGATTTCTTCTTGACAGCTAGGGTTGGTGTCCTTTGGCGTAGTTATGTCATGGTGGATCTCACATAGACCTTTTTTGATGCATCCCTCACCACCTTCTGTATTCAGATCATGTCCATGAACCATCTATACTTTCCCAAAACCGGTTCTATCTACCAAAACTTGCTTTTAAGCCTCTATTCGTTTTCGGTGGTTAAGAGGCCAGTCTATCGAACCCATTAGCTGCTGAAAGTGGCACTTTCGGTGGCTAATGAATTATTCCATCTTCCACCTAAGACACCGAAAGCCATGTTTTACAAAAAATATTAGGTTTTCATCAAAAATGTCTTTTCAGGCCTGTTGGATCAACTTTCCTCTTCTACAGTATTCATTTTAGGGGTGTTAACACTACCTTGCCTAGCTTCAGGAGGATGGAGACTTATGGCTACTTCATCTAGGGTTGATAAGGTGAGGTGGCTACTAGGTTTTGCTTTGGATTCCTTCAGCTACAGCCTTTGGAGTCTCACCATCATGTATAGCCTGGTATTGTCCCTTAGCTATCTCTTATTCAACCTTTTCAAGAAGATGTATCTTTCTCTCTACTCCAGGTAGGACATGTGCAGTAGCTTGTTTCTCCTAGTCAATGTCTCATTATTTCTCTTTAGTTCTCTTTTCGAGACCTTCATTTCATAAACTTGCCTCAGTAGTGGGTTGATCTTTTGACTTCTAGGCCTGCTGGAGGAAGCCCTTTCTACTGGTTCTTCTTGCTCCTGTGGTGTGGGGGATGGAAATGCTTCAGATAATGGTACAATTTGCAGAGCTAGGGATGCATCCACTTCTTGTTCTTCCTTAGAATCTAAATAAGGCATATTTAAGACATTTTCATGGTGTGCTTCTGCCTCCTGACCTTTCTCACTGAAGTCCAAATTCCTCTTTTCCTTCTTGGTCTTGGAAGAGGAGGGAGGTTGTTCTATTGCTGCTGCTGGGGAAATGGCCCTCCTCCTTCTTCTCCCACTCCTTGGGGTGATGGATTTCTTGGCAGGAGACTTCCCTTTCTCCTCTAGCTGAAGGCCTATCTTAAAGCCATTCCAGAATAGAAAATAAGGCCAAGCCATGTTTCTTCTCTTCAACAGCTCCTGGACTAATAGCTGGATAAGACCATGGTGGGACAACCTGCCAGCAATCTTGGATGGCTGATATTTTACTTGATGTGCCATATTCCCTAGACTTCTATGTAAATAAAAGGGTGGGTTGAGAGGGCTTTTACCTATGAAATGATTCATGAGCTTGAAATGGTAGATCATTCCTCTATTATACCTCCCTTCACAGGTTAAGTAGACTACAATGGCCTTCAGTAGTTGTTTCCAGTTCTCTTCCAGCCATGTTGATGGCACACTCTTCTTCCATATTATTCCTCTATGCTTAGTCTTAAGGTATGACCTAAATTCCACCTCCTCTAGTATGGTGGTCTTGAACCATTTCTCTCCTATGGAAGGGAGTTCTGTCACCTTAGTGGTTAGTGCTTCATATATTAGAAACTCCTCTTTTCCTATGATTTCTTTTGAACCATCGAATGACAGGGAAAAAGCTTCAGCCACCTGCTAATGGAAGCCTTGTATTTTTTCACAGAACTTGTAGCAGCCCACCTCTTGGAAAATTCTGCAGACCTCTGGATGTGCCTCTAGATAACTGATATCACCTAGCTCCTACCTGAGAGCTTGTCCACTCTTCTTCATATTGATGGGTGTATCTCCTGGGTACCTACAAAATAGTTTCAGTCCTGTATGTAGTACGCTTTTAGCAGGCTTCTTATTTTAGAGCTAGTTTTTTCAGGTGGAGAAAATGATAATTTTGAAAATGAAATCAAATGGAGTCTTTTAGGCACTGATTATGAGGGTTTTATTTCATTATGGAGGCTGAGTTCCCAAAAATGATGACAACATCTCGATCCTATACATCTCTTTTCCCACATAATCGTACCCTGCTTCAGCTAGAGAATTCGGTGGCTATTTGATGATCATTTGGACAAGTGGAGGAAAACTGAGGGTTTGCAGCCAGATCAGTCTTTTTCCATTTGCATAATGACCCTTTTCACTCATTTCCCCATGCAGTCATGCAGATCCAGCTCTTTTCAGTGGCTAATCATGTTTACAAACGATAAATTATCTTTCTAACGGGGTCAGATGTGACAGTTCCTAACTGTTTCCTTATTTTTCCCTTTCGGTGGTTAAGATCCTCCGAGATTTTTTCAGCTAGCCACTGAAAAGTCAGCTTTTGGTGGCTAATGGAGTCTTGTCTTTCTTGCTTAAGCCACCGAACCCTTTTCCCCATCGTCCTGTTGAATTTCTACTTTCGGCAGATAATGACCTCATCGAAAAACCTTTTTAACTGCCGAAAACCTGTTCTTTCAGTGGTTAATAAAATTCCCTAGCTTTCGCCTAAACTATCGAAAGGGTTTTTCGCCTGATACTTATCTTCTTGCTTGCGGTGGTTAGCATATGCATTGCACCTTTATCTAATCTACTAAAAGCGACCTTTTTTGGTAGCTAATGAGATGTTCTGAGCCTTGCCTAAGCCACCGAATGTATTTTTCCCAATGCTGCTCACCACTCGCTTTCGACAGTTAAAACCTTTCTTGTTTCTCTCTCTTATCTTCTAAAAGCACCCCTTTTTAGTGGCTAATGAGTTTTATGTAGTCTCACCTAAGCCACCAAAAGTGTTACTTTGACTCTTCTTACTCAGACCTCTTTCGGTGGTTCACCTTTGGCCCGCGTTCAACTGTTTAGCTATTGAAACATAGATTTTCGGTGGCCAATGAGCTATAATAGTCCTCGCCTAAGCCACCGAAAGCTATAACTTGTAAAATTTCCATCCAAATAAAAAACAGAGGCTTTCAATTTGTCAGTGATATTCATATCTTTCATTACACAAGAAGATTCTTCATACTTTCAAAATAAATTTATTTTGGGAGATAACAGAGAGGATAACCATATCCTTAGTCACAACCTGTACCTGTACCTAATAATCCTTATCCTCAAAATCAAACAAATTTACAGTAGATGTCGCCTAGATTTGTACCTCCAGTCCCTTTTATCACACAACAACCTCGTCACTTTCATAATGCAAATCCTCCTTGACCGACATTATTACCTGCATAGCCTATACCGAACCCTAATAATAAACCAACTCAAGCTCTTAACATCATTGAGTTACAAACTCTTCCCTCATACCTTATCTCGACTATCCATGTACATGAAATTCAATTATGATAAGGAAGAGTTGTGAATAATAAACCCAAGTCATCAGTCATCATCCAGGAACCAAACGAAGAAGAAGATTCAAGTGAACCCATGAATGATGCTATTTTGGAGGATGTGAAAATTCCAAAGGTTCAAGTACACACTCATCCTCCACAAGAAACTATTCAAGAGCAAAGAATTCCTCCATTTCCAGAAAGACTAGTAATAGAAAAACCTGTAGTTCATCTGGAGTATAACATTTTGAATGAATTAAAGAAGATCTGTATTAAAATCCCTCTATTACAAGCTATTAAAGATATACCAATATATAGTAAGGTAATAAAAGAGATTTGTATTAAACATCCAAGAAAGAAGCAAAAGGACCCTCTTACAATTCATGTTATAGGAGAAAAGTATGAATGTATGACAGGTTAGTCTCGGATTGCAAAATATACAAATCCAGGGGCCCCAGCAATGACTGTAATTATAAATTCCACTGACATAGAGAATACATTAATCGATTTAGGATCCGATATTAACATGATGACCACTGCAGTTTTAGAAGTTTTACATTTAGGACGATTGCTCCGACGTACTCCTTCCATCCTAGAACTAGCAGACTGCACTATGGTAAAACCTGTTGGAGTCCTAGATGACATTGTTGTATCAGTAGCTTCATGGGAATACCCTGTCGACTTTACGGTTGTAGAATCAAAGGATCCTTCTAAAGGACATCCTATTATCTTGGGAATACCATGGTTAGCTACTGCAAATGCTTTTATAGGGTGTATGGATGGAGAGATGACTATTTCTAATGGGTTGTCTACACAAAGACTTATTTTATACCCCCCAACACAACAAATAATTGAAAATTCATGGTGGTTAAATTGTTATTTTGGGAATGAAGAATTTGATGATCTCTCCCTTCCTAGTGATTTTTCCTTGGCACTTTAGGAGCATACCACTAAGAATGTATTAAACCAGTTTGTTTGTTCAACAACCTGTACATATTTCCCTCAGTACTTTGCTCAACTCGATCAGATTTTTGGAGATGAGTTTCAAGATAATATGACTCTCTCAATGTTTACAGAAACACCTTGTGTCTTCACAATTGAAGAGCAAACAAGACCATATACCATACCTTGTGAGGTTGGCCCTGAAAATTTTCTACATATAAACGCAGGATTAACTAAAAACCAACAAGCACAGCTACTTAAAGTTCTTAAGAAACAAGTTGGAGCATTTGCATGGGAATACACCAATATAAAGGGTATACACCTCGATACCTATATTCACCATATTTATATGGATCCGAGCATGTCTTATATAAGGCAGCTTGTTGGAGGAACAATTCGAAAAGTTGACTTGAATGACAGCTGACTTAGTCGATCAGTCGACTAAGTCGTTCGACCGACTGAACTAGAGATTAGGTCGGCCACCTAAGGTCGTGTTGGTTCACTAAATCGATAAGTAGTTATTTTGTAACTGTTTTGTAATAATATATATTAGGTTCTTGAGCCAGATGAGAACTCGGTTTAGTTCTTTGTATTGTATGGACCCACTCTTGTTAGTATAATCTGTTATTTTACTCTACTTGTTCTTATCTCTTGTCTTTGCTATGTATGTATGTCTGGTATGTATTATTGGTAACCTTATGTGATCTGTGAGATTACAACATTGGTTTCGTTGCTAGTAGTACATGTCTGAGATGTATGCAAACATAATATCAGAATAGGAGATTAAGGACTGGTGGGAACGTAAAGATGCAAATTATTTGCAGAATTATGCACAAAGAAACAGATTAACGACTGCACAAGCAAAAGAAAGATTCTTTACAGAAACACATGAGAAGTTTGTAGAATCAGTGCCCCAACTTCTGACTAAAATCCTGGATGAAAAATACAGAAGGGACTAAAGATAAATAGTTGCTAGAAAAATAGATACGAGGGGGAAGAACAAACTTGTTGGAGTGGTTCAAAAAAAATTCTAACAACTTCTGCGAGGAGCAAGAAGTAAAAGACAAAAATTCGGTGGAAACCGTTATGGAGAAATTTTACACAGACCTCATTGAGAAATTTCTGTGTTCCTTACCGACCTTGCTATTTAATTTCTTGATCGAGAAGGTAGTGGGTCATATTGTCGAACCTCATCCATCACTTCACGGACCGCCATTAAACCCTAACTGGGTAGAAAAGCAAAAGAGGTGGGAAAAATTCATTACAGAAAGGGAGTGGGAATACTTCCTAAGCAAGTAGACCGAACTATCTGGGATTTCTAAAGCATCGGGTAGGCTATGGGGGGGTAGATGGTCATATGTTAGGATAAAGTGGAGTGGATTCTAGTCGAATAGAAGCAGATACCAAGCACTAGTAATGAGAAGTCAACCAAAAGGGAAATCAAGAAGATAGTATCACACAAAGGTATGTCGGACATTCAAAAAATAGAGAGGGAAGAGAGGCAACAAAGGAGCGAAGAAAGAATAGAAAGAGCCTTAGCGCTGCATCGAGTAATGTGTACTAGGGCGACCGACCAGGAAAGAAACCCGCTAGATTCAGGTCATGACCGACAAGAAGAAGGCGTGGAAGCATAGGTGTCCCCTATGAAAGAAGAATTATGGATAGAGTAGCCAGAAGCTCTCCAATTAAGATATCCCCAAGAAGGAAAAACTCTATCTCCGTTGAATCCACATACCTGGATACAAGTTATTGTTGAATAGGACCTTCGACTAGGAGCTGGTGACTTTGGTATATGGATTCGACTAGACGAAGAGACATACAATGGAAGAAACCTCATTATCCATCGACTAGAAGAATAAAATCGGGTTACCTTTCAAGCGGTACCCTCCAACCGAAGTATCCACTTACTTTTACCGACACATGAAGGAGCACCCCCCTACCAAATACAACTTTGGAGGACATAGAAAATTCAGAACTGCGGATAGGTAACTGCAATTGGACATCGACACAAGAAGTCGAAAACAATTGACTATTGGTCGAAGATGAAATGACAAAAAAAACCGACCGAGACAAAAGTTCCGTCAACGATAGTTTTGCAGAGAGGAATAAGAAAATAACCCCACCACCCCACCCCCACCTCCACCACTTCCACCTCCTGAAAGCAATGACTGTGATTCCGACATGGGTCATGGGTCATCACACATTCCTCTATATAAGGAGGATGAGGACCCTAGATGACACTGGTTCGTCTGTGAATCAACTTGGGAGGCTAACCAAGTTACGGAGGAAGACATGCATATGGCATAGTTCACTAGTTCCTTGAGGAAAATGTCATTAACTTGGTATATGACCTTTTCTAAAAGACAACCTTGAGAAACCAAATCTGATATCAAAGCACAATTTCTATCATTTTTCAAAACTCCAGATGCAAAACATCTGGCAGCAAAGAAATTAAAAACAACATCACAGAAGCTAGGAGAAACTATCCGCGATTATGATAAGCGATGGAAAGACCTTCTTAGCCAACTAGACTATGTTATAGATGAAAAATTATTAATCCAGTGGTTTCTTGCAGGTTTATCTCAGAAAATCTGTTGACACATAAGTCTGGAAATATTCAAGTCTTACGAAGATGTGCTTACAAAAGCTCTCCAAGTGGAAACGGATGAGAACATACCAACATACTCCACTGATCACAGACTAGAATAACATCTTGAGATCATTCAGAATTCATTAAAAGAATTAAACCTCAAAATTCAGGATATATGGTGCATGAAGTGCTCGACGACTGGACATTCAAAAGACAACTGTCGATAGGAAATTAGTTGACAGGACGTTTGATTCGTACAAACTAAATGTTTTTGTGACATTTTCCAGGAGCATGGAGACCAATCGACAAAGTATTTCCCATTAACATGAAGAACGGAAAGGCATCTTGGTGTGCAATCTGTGAAACTAAAAATCATAACACAATCGACTGCCATTTGAACCTGAAGAACCGACAAAATTATCATGCAGTCAACCATACCACTATAGTTGCACAAAATAATGAGAAAACAACTTACCTAATGATCATAACAATCAGAGATATGAAGTTCAAAGATACGAGCACCGGTATGGTAATCGACGTGGAGGATATGGAGGTCGAGGTCGATTCTCTAGAAATCGAGACAATCGCCACATCAACCCATCCAATGTTTTACATGTTATAAGGAGGGACATCGGTATGCAGACTGTCTATATAAAGACAGAACTGACCTCAAATTTTGTACTCATTGTGGAGCAGGGGATCACTCACTAGAGGATTGCCCTACCATGTTGGAAAAATTAAATACAAAGAAAAATGTTAATGTCTTGTCATGTGTGCAAAAAAATGATGTAATAAACACAAAAAATTTGCATATTATAACCCAACAAGGGAAAAAAACAGGAATTGATAATCCAAGAATCAACAAAATAAAAGAGAAAAATGTCTACCCTGATCCACTTAAATAAAAACAAACATACAACGAAGCAACAAATGTATTCAAATAATTTGCACGACAGGAACAAGCTAATGACAATTGGCATAACAAAATAAAAGAATTACTACATCTCATACAAAAGAAAACTTAGTATCTTAGTTCATTGATTTGCAATATGAAATAAACCACAACAACATCGAAAAACAAACAAAGAATATATACAGTTTAAATAAAAAAGATAAAGGTGATGCCAACCCACTTGTCGACCTAGAAATTGAAGGATACCATGTCCAACAAGTAGTGCTCAACTTTGGATCACAAGTAAACATCATGACTCATGACACTTGGTAACAAATGGGTAGACCTCGACTATATGAGTTAGGCATATACTTGAAACTAGCCGACCAAGGCCTAATTGAACCTATTGGAGTCTGGAAAAATGTTGATACAACTATAAAAGGAATCTCCACCAAAGTTGACTTCAAAATCATTGAACCTAAGGAAGGATCCAATTCCTTCTCAGTGTTAGTAGGTCGACCTTGGGGTAGAAAGATGAAAGCATCGATATCCCTGGACAAAGAGAGAATTAAATTAAAAGAAAATGGACAAAATTTCATTGTACCTATTAATCCATCCCAAGGAGAACCATGGATAGAACCTATCAATGAAGAAGTCGACATCCGACAACTTTATCAGATACAAAACAATGCAAATTATACAGAACCTAATATCTACGGAGAACTTCATTTAGGCAACCAAGACTCAGTTGGTTATAATTCAGACGCAGAATTATATGATTGGGAGATCGAGAACTATGAAACACAAGAAAAAGGGTGTTGGACTATTTAAAAAGTACAGAAAAATCCCACCCAGCAGTGCTTCATAGTGTCCATTGTCCCAAAAATATTTGAGAAGAAAATTAGGGAATACCCTACTTTAAAACCTACTACTGTAAATACTACACAAATACCAAGATACAAGGAAAGAGAATCACCAGTCATGCATGTAGAACAAGTTTCCAAAAATATTGGTGAACATGGCCGACTTCAAAGCCTAGTAGAAACTTTTATAGGAAAAGCTACTAGATGGTGGGATACCCACCAGACAAGACTGCAGACCTGGACAACAGCTTGAACTTTCTCTGTAGAAAGATTTGGAGGAAAGAATTTAACCAAACAGGCTCAGATACCTATATTCATCCAAGGACAGAATCTAGAAGATCATATTAAGACATGTGAAAAAAAATGGAGAAAACTTGGATACAAGGATGAACAAGCATGGCCACACCTGTTCCCATCAACCCTCGTCGACTTACCAAACAAATGGTATAAAATGGAAGAAGCTAGAGGTGAAATATTCTTATGGTATGAAATCAAAGAAAATTTCATTAAATATTTCAACTTTATCCCACAAAATGAAAAGTTGGTTGAAACAACAAAACATATTAAAGAATTTATACAACCGATAGAACATAAACCCTTAAAAGATAACCGACAGACAAGGAACTGTAACAATATACAAAATGGGACAATACCACAGTCGATAATACTACAGTTAGAAAATGAAAATACAGAAGGGAAAAGCTTTATATGGAAATCAAACCATGTCGAAACGACCAAACCTATTCGTACAGTCCTTAAAGTTGAAACAACCGACAAAGAGGAGACCGATCGAATGTTTGCAGCCGACTTCCCTACCACATTCTCCCAGTTTAAATAAGGAAGCCGACTAATCATTGAAGCCAAAGCACCAGAATGGCTAGATGCTAAAGTCAAAACTAGAGAATTCAACATCTCAAATGGTGACCGACCAAAAATGGCAAATATTGGTGACTATTGGAGTGAAGAGCAGACCACAGAGATAGTGAAATTATTAAAAGAGTTTCAAGATGTATTTTCTATAGATTATAAAGACCTCAAAGGCTTAGTCCATGAAATGGGAGAGATGAATATTGACACTAAACCTGATGTTCGACCTGTGAATAAAAGGCCATATAATCTAGCTCACAAATACAAAGAGATAGTCAAAAAGGAAATTGATAACATGCTTGCAGCAGGCATCATCTATCCTATTGACCAATCAGAATGGGCAAGTCCAATGGTTGTACAACCTAAGAAACATGATCCGACCAAACTAAGAATTTGTGTGAACTTTAGAGAACTAAATAAAGTGACACTGACAGACCCATTTCCAACTCCTTATGGAGATGAAATCTGAAATGGGGTTGCAGGACATGAATGCTACTCATTTACAAGTGGATTCTCAGGTTATAACCAAGTGCCAATAGCTAAATTGGATCAGAAAAAAACAACATTTGTATGTGAATTTGGATCATTTGCTTATAAGGTTATTCCTTTTGGATTAAAAAATGCACCTACAGTATTTTCTAGAATTGTTGTCAAAACATTTCAAAAATATATTTACAAAACCATGGCAGTATACTTTGATGATTGGACCATATACTCCATGTTAAAAGATCATTACAAATGGCTAAGACTCATGTTGGAAATATCTCGACAAATTCAACTATCCCTGAACATCAGGAAATGCATATTTGTCACCCCTATAGGGATATTGCTAGGGCACATTGTCTGTAAAGAAGGTATTAAGGTCAACTTTGAAAAAATCAAAATTATACTCGACCTAAAACCACCAGTAAACCCAAAACAAGTCAGGGTGTTACTTGGTCACACAAGCTATTATAGAAAATTCATAAGATATTATTCAGATATGACCTATCCACTTGAAGAACTATTAAGGGATGATAAAGAGTTCAACTGGACAGAGGAGTGCCATATATCATTTGAAAAATTAAAAAGAAAACTAGTCGAAGCGCCAATCCTAAGGTTTCCAAACTGGTCGATCAAATTCCATGTTCATATTGATGCATCAGGGCTAGCAATAGGAGCAATCTTAACTCAACCAGGAGATGATGGAATGGATTATCCTATAGTTTACAGTAGCAGAAAATTAAACAAGGCTGAAAGAAATTATTTGACAACAGAAAGAGAAGAACTAGGAATGGTCTTTGCATTACAAAAATATCGACATTATCTTCTAGCTAACCCATTTATATTCTATACAGACCATCATGCAAGTAAATATCTCGTCAATAAACCACTACATCATGGATGGATTTGTCGATGGCTACTATTATTCCAAGAATTCGAATTCGAAGTTGTTGTCAAACCAGGCAAGTTAAATGTCGATCCTGACAATTTATCCCGAATCGACACAGGAGAAGAGCCGACAGGAATTGAATATGACTTACCATATGCACATCTATTTTGGTTAGAAGCAGTCCCAGTAGGGTTAGAGGAAATAGCCCAGTTTTTAGAAGATGGACAAGCACCAGAAGGAATGAGTACAAAGAAGAAACAAATCCTAGCTATGAAAGCTGCACCATACAGTCTTATAAATGGATTTCTTTACAAGATGGGATTAGATGACATCCTCAGAAGGTGTGTATTGGAACATGAAAGAGACATCATTATGCATGAATCACATTATGGTCCTGCAAGAGGACATTTCCAAGCAGACACAATTGCAAACAAAATCCAATAGTCAAGGTTATGGTTGCCGACACTTCACAAAGATTGCAAAAAATTTGTAATTCAATGTGACAGGTGTCAACGACTAGGTCAACCCCTACCTAGCACACAAATTCCTTTGATATCAGTAAACGCAAGTTTGACATTTGAAATTTGGGCCATAGACTTCATAGGACCATTTCCTATACTGACAAAAAGGACAGGCGCAAGGTATATCATAACTGCAATCGAATTTGTAACCAAATAGGTACAGGAAGAACCAGTTGACACATGCTCCAGTGAGATAGATGCCAAATTCATATATGAAAATAGCATTACCAGATTTGGATGTCCACTAACCTTAATTAGTGATCAGGGAACACACTTTATCAATAAAACTATCGAAACCATAACCGACCAATTCCAAATCGACCAAAGTCAGATTATAGCATACCATCCTCAGTCGAATGGAGCAATTGAAGCATTTAATAAAACATTAACAAGAGGAATAATGAAAATATGTAATGCTGATAAGGATGACTAGGATGAGAAGATATCTGTAGTATTATGGGCATATAGAACAACATATAAATGCTCAACCGACCAAACCCCCTTTTGACTGGTCTATGGACAAGAAGCAGTAGTTCCATTACACTTCCGACAACAGACACCTATCATCGCAGAGATCCTACATGTTGATGTCAAACAAGGAAGAAAGGACCGACTACTACAACCAAGTAAACTAGAAGAACACCAACTAATCACGATGCACCATCAATAAATCCAGAAACAACAACAAAAAACATGGAACGACATAAACATCAAGAACAAAAACTTTTCGGTAAGAGAACTTGCTTTACTATACAATAGTCGAGTAAAAGGAAAACCTAAAAAGTTGCATACATAATGGAAGGGACCCTACATTGTCGAAGAGATACATACCAACAGATCAGTCTGACTAAGGACGTTACAAGGCATAGTATTTTGGAAACTCATTAATGGAGCCTGACTAAAACAATACCGAAGCTAAAAAAAACATATTGAAAAAAAAAGAGAAATACCATAATGACCATAACAGTTAAAACAAAATCTATAAAAATATAAAAAATCCAAAAAAAAAATAATGCCGTACATGTAGAAAATTATGACATGAAATCACCCCTTTGACAATCGACATTATGTCCATCGACATAACACCATAGACCATTTTCATAACCGACATCGACCGACGACCTTGATATTCCTTTCACGCATTCATGACCTCGAGCACCAAAAGCAATTTGCCATTAATGCACACTCAAGTGTTCCAGCTAGAAAATCACGTCAGCCATTAATACACTCATCAACAAAAACATCCAAAGTGTCTCCTATAAATACTGGACCGCTAAAGGATCATTCACCACAATTCATACAGAGAGAGCATCAGAGCATCCAGACGACTGACAGCCAAGAATACCTTAGTGAAATCGACCACCAAACCAACAAGATGGCACCGAAATAGACTAGAGCCTCAACCAAATACAAGGAATTACAGACTGCAAAAACACCTTTAGTTCAAAGGTTAAATAACATCAAGAATGCTAAGGTGTAGAAAGGCTCATGGAAAAAACTATGGACCGAGATGCAAGAATGGGCTTATGTCGACAAGAATCCTACTCAAGCTACAAAGAAAATAAAATACAGTACCATCTTCAACTATGTCAATGCACCACTCATGGCCAGTTTCGGTGGAACAAAAAGACAACTGTCAAATGTATCATAAGCCGGTACCACAATGTCTGATTTTACTTCGACCAACCGGTTGACATCTCTGGGGAAGTAATCTCTAAGCTAATAGGACTTTCAAACAAAGGAGACCCAGTACCAGTTGGTATCAAAGAGGGACTATTCAAAGAACTAACTGGGTCAGCTTCAGGAAAAAGTTCAAAGGGGTTGATGATTAGTCAAATCATAGCCTGAACGCCACATATTGTGGCCAAAATAATAGCCATCACACTCACCCTGGAAGGTGGAGGTAGTGACCTCAAATTAGACATGTTAGAGGTTGTTGACACCATTGCAACAAATGGAAAGATATACAGATGGGATGAATATGTCGTCGACATGGTCAAGACCATCTACGAAAGATTCCAAGAGCGGGGAGGAATCATCAAGTTCCCATCCCTCATACTATGGATAGTCATGTACCATATTTTCCCCGAAGGAAACCAAATTCTTCAAGAATCGACAAGGTTCCACATGTGGAGATTCAAACCATTCTCCAAGAAAGGAACCTTGAAGGAACTTGAAGACGGAAAAGTACTGTTGGAGAACTGTCTCCAATAGCTAAACTTCTGCACGACTAGATGGAGGGTGCTTCAAAACATCCAATGAAGTCTACCAAAAAATTCCCACATCTAGCTAAAGCTCGACCATACTTTAGTGTGGTACATGCAGGGAAAAAAATAAAATGCAAAAGCCCTTGATTATTATCCATCAGTTGAACGGATATTTCGGGAACTCTCTCGACAAGCTGGGACAAAAATACAAATTCCAGTGAAGGCCAAGGCAATTGACTTCTCAATTGAGGAGCCGTTAACAAACCAGGAAAAAGAAGAGGATTATGAGCTGAACCTCTACATTAGTACCTTTGTGTCAGAGGAGACACCGATCGAACACACTGGCCGACTTCAAATAATCATCAAACCTCTGATAGTATAGAGGGAAGAACCACAAATAGATGAAATAGAGGCAGAGCAACACGTAATCACTCTGGCTGTAGAAAGTCTCATTCCAACCCAGGAGCCAAGGGGAGAGACAGAACCAGAAAACCCATAATATGCTATCACAAAAGGCATTATAAGAAAATTGTCAAAAGAGATAGCAGCTGCAAGAAAAAAGATAAGAACACAACAATGACAACAAGGAAAAGGTAAGCGTAAGCTTATCATTACAGAATCATCAGACAACGAGGAGGAACTGGGAGATACAACCATCGACATAATAGAATATGCTGCAACAAATAAAGTGTTGGTGGAAACCCAGTTCCAAATATTTGTCGAAGCAAGAGAACTACCAAGTCAACCAAAGAAATCCAAAATAACCCACACGTCGATGCATGAAAATGTCGTAGATCTTGTGTCGACACCTCCACCTCCATCTTCGACAAAAGTAACAGAGGAGAAAATACAAGAACCACTCTCAATAAGCCCACTCGACTTATGAAAGAGTGCTATGTCGAAGGCATTAAAATAAAAAGTCGACAGGGATAGATATCTGCAGGCATTCATTGAGAAACTGCCTAATATATTCATGTTAGTACAGAAGCTATCCACTAAAGCACCCCTATTTGAAACTGGTGGATCCTGACAACTAGGCCAAGTTCTTTAGGAACTAAACATTTTTGCAAATTCGAATTCAGTATTCGAAAGGAACCCCGACAAGGAAGCCGAAGTTGTAGGACGTTGGACCACGATTATCACTCCAATAGGCCCTACACCCCAACCACTAGCTGTTGAACTGACCAGAGGAGAGGTAGAAGAGAATATTGAGGATATAAATTGAGAACTCAACCAACTCTTCTCCGATTTTGATTCACCTCCTCAGACCTCCAACCCAATCACCCGCGACCATTCACCAACTCCACCACCACCACCCCTTGACTCAGAAACCCTAATCCAACCATCAGCACCAACTGCATCCACTTCTGGAATCCTTGAATCTAATAAACCAAAAGCAGTAGCCATCCCACCTCCACAAACAGAGAAACCATCAACCACTGGTGCACCGCAAGAAGAAAACCCCGACCCGACTTTTACAGGTACACAGGTGCCGAGAAAAGCAAAAATGGACAAGCATAAGAAGAAGAAGGAGAAGAAGAAGAAAGATCATCATGGACAGACATCAATGGTCCATATCAAATTAAAATATGCCACCAACCTGAATGACACCAAGCTAGTAAAACTCCTGAAAACCCTAGCAGTCGAAGCAAAGACAAGGAGCCAGCAGAGATGTAAGGAACTCGACAACAAGGTTGAAGAACAGGTCGAGTTCCTCAACAAATGCAGAAACCTTGCATAATCAGTAATTCCAGGACCATTTGAGGTCGACACTGACAAACCACTCGAAATATATTATCATATATTTGAAAGCATGGTGTTGGAACTCCAAATACAGCTTCAAGAAACAAAGGAGGAGCAGAAAGAAGAAACCGTCCGACTGCTGAGGGCACAACACACCGCCTTCTCTGAAGCCTAAAAAGTGTTACAAGATCACATGGAGGAGTATGTTATCATAGAAAAAATACTAAGATACTAGCCTACTTACTATGGGCGAGTCTATCAACAAACCAGGCAGACCTGACAGGAGATCCAAACACTTAAGAAGAGGAAGCCCACTGATACAGCACTTAGAGGCACAATTGAAGATCAAATAGTGTTGGAGACCACTAAACTATAGAAACTCGAGCAGGAAGCTCATCCGTGGGTGCACCAAGCCTTCCCTAACTTGTAAAAAGTCAACATCATCTGTCGGCAGATGAAATGACTTTTAGAGACTGCAGAGGAGAAGGACCAGTTTATGGGTCCTGACATGGAGAGAATAGCTGAAATCTCCATTTCAGAGAAGATGCTGATCTTATCAAGTCTCACTACACTCACCATCGACATCCAAAAAATATTTCAAAGTTGGACATATTTCCAACATCACCTAGCAGTCACAGACCTAGCAATTGTCGAAGTGTGTGTATGGAAAAGACTGACCATCAGACTTCGCAGCCCATGAAAACCAAGCACATCATAATGACTACTAAGACAGACGGGCAGATTTTTGTACCTCCCTGTTTCTTTGGGATGAAGAAACATTTTGTTCGTGGGGGAGATGTTGGAGGAGAAAGTTGAAAAGTCGACTTGAATGGCAACCAACTTAGTTGATTAGCTGACTAAATCGGTCGGCCGACTAAACTAGAGATTAGGTCGGCCACCTAAGGTCATGTCGATTCACTGAATCGATAGGTAGTTATTTTGTAACTATTTTGTAATCATATATATTAGGCTATTGAGCTAGATGAGAAATCGGTTCACTTCTCTGTATTAAACAGCCTTAGAGGAGGATGAATCCTATTCTAAAGGATATAGTAAAAGAAAAATTACAAAAACTCCTCATTGTTGGTTTCATCTATCCTATTTATGACAGTAAATGGGTATCTCCTTTAGTAGTATTTCCAAAGAAATTTATAGGGAGATGGCGTATTTGTGTTGATTTTAGAGAGTTAAACAAAGCTACACTTAAGGACTACTTTCCTTTACCTTTTATCGATCAAGTATTAGATACTCTATGAGGTAAACAATATTTTTCCTTTCTTGAAGGGTATAGTGGTTACAACCAGATTTTAATAGCACTTGAAGATCAAGACAAAACCACTTTTACATGCCCTTGGGGAACATATGCTTATCGAGTTTTGCAATTTCGCTTATGTAATGCACCTGCCACGTTTCAGCGAGCAGTCTTAGGAATATTTTCCGATCTTATACATGACTGTGTGGAGGCATACATGGATGAATTTATGGCCTATGGTAATAATTTTAAAGAATCCCTTGACAATCTCGAGAAGGTATTGATCCAATGTCAAGAAAGGAATCTAAATTAGAGGAAATTTCAACTCAAAATGGGCCTCCTAAAAAAATTTAATAAAATGATAGTTAAAATAATAAAATAATATTTATTGATTTTGGAGGAAGAAAAGAAAAAAGCTACTTTTTGTTTGTATTTTAGACATATCTCCCCATGTTTTTACTCAAATTTTGATCAGGAGAGCTCGTTGGATGTGGAATCAAACTCTACATCCAATGAGTACCCACTCAACATAATTTTGACAGACCCTGCTACCCCAAAAACAAGAAATACCTGGAAAAACATGATGATGATGTCATCATCACATTTTTTCAAGTATTTCTTATTTTTGGGGTAGCGCGGTCCGTCAAAAGTATGCCAAGTGGGTACTCATTGGATGCGAAAAAAGTTAATTCCACATCCAATGAGCTCTCTATTGTACCAAAATCCTATCATCATCATGTGATAAGACCTTTGACATACCTATTTGCCCTTAATCCCAGCACTTGGAGTGGAAACCCATGCTAATTGTAAATCTTTCATGAAAATTCCCAGCACCACACTTTCCCTATTGTCCAAGAGCGGTACCTTGTTCGCACTGCCTATCCCTTGTTTTCCACAAGTGGTGCCACCACTTATGGCCCTTAGTCCATAAGTGTTTCTTACCAGAACCGCTCTGTCACTGAAGGAGAAACACAGTACCCTGGGTAAAAAGGGAAAACGAGAAGCTTCTCGAGGCTTCTAGATGATGAGCCTCGTGTCCTTCCTTATCCCTATCATTATGGGTCAGTTGAGATCAAGATCCCTCATCCTAGGATATTAGAGGCCACCTCATCCACTAATCTCTCAACCATCCCTATCCATTGAGCCTTATAAATACAAGCTCATATCCATGGTTGAGGGGGAGAACTCTTAAGGTATTGTTATGCTATTCGATTGATCACTTAGCCCAAGACCATTGGAGAGCATAGAGAGCTAGAGTCGAAGCTTATGGGGATGAGAATGTTTGGTTTCATGGAGATGCATGTCAACAGTAAGGCTTGGTTGTAAACTTATTCATATTTCTATATTAATGCAGGTTGATTTATGTCCCACATATATTGTTGTTGTTTGATTTCGCATGTATGTTGTTAGATTCCTTAGTCACTAACATGGATCAGTAGATTATATTATGGTAGTTTCGATGTGTTTTCATGTTTAAGATTATTGTAGGTACACAGGATTACTATCGAAGCATCACATTCTAGGTATCTACGACGTCTAGGGAGAGTCTTCAACCTCTGTCCTTCATTTGTTTTGGATCTGAACCATTCAGACTAGTGGAACACCTTACTATCCGTAGAAGGTGAAATATTCCAGCTAACAAATCCGGTGACTCCGTTGGGGAATTATGTATCAATTGTTTTGATCTTCCTCAGTTCTTCAACTCTTGTCCGAATCTAGGCTCCTTCTCCAACTTTCTTCAGTCAGATATGCTATCTGACTCAGTGGATTTTGGTTTGAAACTTCCAGATCTGTCTAGATCTGAATTATTTTGACCTTTTATGCTATTTTTTATCCTCAATCTGTTAGTTTTTACCTTGATATGATCTTTTTATGAATTGATATTTCATTCTCCTTGTGTTTTGGATATATTCAGGGAGTTGCACATGTTCTGTTGGCAAGAAGCGGTGCCATCGCCTGAGTCCAGTTAGCAGTAAGTGGCGCCACCACCTGAATCTAGTGAGCAAGGAGTGGTTCTACCTCAAAACCGTCTATCAGCAGATTCATCTGCGGGGTGCCAGGTAGGCCCTTTTCCAGAATTTGTTTTTTTATTTTTGTGTGTTTTTGGCTTACTTTTTGATGAAAATGAAGTGTATTTTTGAATTGTGTATTCTACAGTCACTTTGATTGTTGTATTCCCTTTGCATTCAAAGAGAGTTTGAGTTTTTCTTGCATTAGATTTTACATTCTTTTCTTTTCTTGAAACATCTTGCTCTTTTTTGTAGATATTATTCATTGGACTTGGAAATATACATTTCATTTTCATGTGTAGGCTTTGGTTTGTTTTGGACTTGGAATGCATGAATGATCCATGTTGTTTCGAGTCTTTCTTTGCTTCGGGTGATTCTTGTTTCCTTTTGCATGCTGATTTTTTCAGTGCTGAGTAGGAAATATTGGTTCTTCGTTTCCTTGTATGTTTCAAAGAGAATTTTTAGTTTTCTCTCTCCTTTGCTTTATTCGCAAGAATTGTTTAACAATTTTCTTCTTGTTTTGTGCATGATTGTTTGAAATTCTAGATCTTACTTTCATTAAGAAGAAATATCTATTTTCAGATTTGCATGCATTAGAGTTAGTTTTATTGGGAAACTTTAGTGAAATCATCTTTCCATTGAGTTTTTATGTGTCTTTTTCAAGCATGAAAACATAGGAAACATTTTGATTTATGTTGAATGTTCTCTAGATCTATTTTTTATTTTCTTTGAAGATTGTTTGGGGTGCATTGATATTTCACTTTTTGTTTTGAAAAGATAGAATTGCATTTGCATTTGGGTGTGCATTTTTGGGAAGAAAAGTAAATCTCTCTCCCTCTCTTGAAGAGGAAAACTTGCATTATCATATAGATCAGTGTGCATCTTCTTTAATTTCAAGTTTTCACTCCATGGTTCCATCTAAATGCACAAGATAAAATTAATGGTAGTACTAGGTTAAAACTTTTAGCAATTTGAGTGATAAGTTAGAGACGTGTTCTGGCGTTGTTAAGAATAGGAGTTGTCGTTACTTTATCTGCATTACATCCTGGGGCTCGATTGTTTCTTCCACGTACCATCGGTATATCGAACAAGCTTTCACGTACCCTTGAGGTATATAGAAAGGTACTTCACGTACTTGATTGTATATCAAAAGGCCCCTTGTGTACGGTTATGCATTAGATAGCACTACTACCGATTTGATCTCCCTCGCACCATGCATATATCAGGAGACCCTTTTAGGAATCCTCAAACCATCTGAGTTATCCTTTTGGCCTGTCCTGTGAGGTTCTTGACTCTTATCCACTCCTTTCACATGTTTTAATATTGCTTTTAGTTTCAGTAGTACTTGCTTATGTGTGGTAGTTAGGGGGTTATTAGAGAGTTTAGAGATGGCATCCTCATCTGGGACTACAACTCAAGAGGTCCCTTTCCAAGGTGTGCCTCTTTTATTCCCTCCAAGTAAAGGTATTGGTCCTCCCTTTATTGCCACTCTAAATCTTCCTGGATTAACTATAGGATTACCAGTTTGGATTTTTAATCCGGTAATTCTTGTTACACCTAATGTCTCAAATGTGACCTCTCCTCTAGGAGAGGATCGACCTCAACCTAATCCCTCTCCTTCTTCGTCGGTTGTTGTTCCACCCCTTTCTTCTTCTTCACTTGACCAAATCTCTATGGTTAGTAGTCTTGTGGATAAGAAGAAGAAGAAAGGGAAGAGTAAGGAGAAGAAGGATAAGAAAGAGAAAAAGAAGCAGCTATTTTCCCTTGATGGTGCTCATTCTAAGAGAATGCCTAAAAAAACCAAGTTCGCTTGTAAGCTTTGCAAGGGGGACCACCTTCTTAAGGAGTGTCCTGGTCTCTCCCCTATACAAGAAGAGTGGTCTAAAAGATCCAAACCGTCTATGTCATCAACCTTTTATCATCATGTTGACGATACTTCCTCAACCAGTGACCCATTGGTAAAAGGTCGTAAGGGTAAAGTCTTGTATCCTCTTTTGATATGCAATGTTATGCATCGTACTTTTATTTGTCCAATCATGGATGAAGCTTCATGTTGGTTGGAAAATATTACTAATCATGAACAGGTGATTCCAACAAGTGATAGTAAGTTATCCCTCAATCCACCACTAGTTGACCAAGTGGTCAATTCAGATTTACCATTGATTGATCCCACTCTTCCTTTGGAGAGTGAATTTAAAGTGGTTGAGTCGGTGTCATTTCCACCCAATCCCACTCTTTCATCAGAGAGTGTTAATACTGAATTAGTCTCTTTGACCAAATATTCATCTCGTTCTTCTCTTCCAATAGAGAATGAACTCAAACCTGTTGAAGTTTTTATGCTTCATTCTGATTGTTCTTGATAAGAGGAAATTTTGTTTGTTTCGACAGAACCCTCTCTAAGTAGTGAGGTTATTTCCTTTGACTGGAGTAACCTAATAGAGTCTCATCTTCATTCGAGTGTTCCTTTCCAGATAGTTGTGAATGTTACTGCTAGGTGGATACTTCACACTATTGTTGACAAAGGGGCTTCTGTTAATATTCTATCCTCAACTGCTTGGAAAGCTTTAGGTTCTCCTCAGCTTGTGCCAGCCACCGATCAGATACTAGCTTTTAATCAAAGGCCTACTGAACCTTTAGGGATCCTTCCTCATTTACCTATTACATTAGGAGGGAAAAGTGTCTGTATTGATGTTATGGTGGTCCAAGGTCCTTTATATTTCAATCTGCTCCTTGTACATGATTATGTTTATGCCATGAAGGCTGTTGTGTCCACACTCTTTAGATTTATGCATTTTCCCCATGATGGGAATATTGTGACCATTGGTCAACTTTCTTTTGTTACACCTGACCATCACATCACTTCTAGTAATCAGATTTCCCTGAATGTGCCGCATGTTCTTGTGGTTCCTTCCCCTTCTTCTAGTTAGCTTCTTCCCATCGTAGGTAAAATGGGGGGCATGGCTATAGCCTATGGAAATCATAATGGATCTACTATCTTTTATGTAATGGGGGAAACCTACCAACCTCTGGATATCATGTTGGGTAAGAGCATATTTTACTTTTGGTTTCAAGCTCATTAAAAAATAAAACCACTCCTTAAGCATAGTTTACCCTTTTGGTTTCAAGCTTGCATAAAAATGAAACCATGTTCTTGAGCAAAGTTCCCATTCTATGTCAAGCTCGTTAAAAAATGAAATAGATCTCCTCAAGCATAGTTTACCTTTTGGTTTCAAGCTAGCATAAAAATGAAATTATTCCTGAGAAAAGTTCCCATTCTATGTCAAGCTCGTTAAAAAATGAAATGGATATCCTCAAGCATAGTTTACCTTTTGGTTTCAAGCTTGCATAAAAATGAAACCATGTTCCAAGCATAGTTACCTTCCATTTCAATCTTGTGTAAAAATGAAACATATCCCCTTCCCTTGAGTCGATTCTTCACTTTAGTGTTAGAACTTGAACCTTCTCTTCACCTTCCCGATTCTCATTCTTCCTACCCCTTGGTGAACATTTTCACATTAGTAACCAGGTTTTTAGGTTCAGTATGGAAGAAGAATCATCAAATGAAACAAATCTTGGGGGAATGTCGAGCCACTAGCAACCATGCTAGGGGTAAGCTTCGCTAGCAATCATGCTCTAAGAAAGATTCCAACCTTTGTATATCATGTTAATAGGATTTTTCAAGCATAGTTTACCCATTGGTTTTTAGCTTGTGTAAAAATGAAACCAATCTTTGAGAATTCTTTCAACTGATCTTCGAGCTCGTTAAAAACAGTAAGATGGGGTTGAGCTTACTGTTCATTTTTTGTGCTCTGGTTAAAACATGAAATTTGGTTTGAGCTTAGTTTATTACTTTTTCATGCTCTGGATTGAAACATGAAAATGTCTAATAGAGTCTTCTTTAAGCTCTTTTCAGACTCTTAAAATGTGAAAAGATAGTCGAGTGAGCTTGTCTTCTTCATGCTCGTTAAAGTATTTGAAGAGTCATCCGTCCAACGGTAGGTTATCTCTTTTTTGGTTTGGATAGGACTATTTATGAAAAAGGAACACTCCATCCAATCATGACTGGAATATTTCTCTAAGATATGATTTTACACTTTTTCGGGCCTTAGAGAATAAATCATACGAAAAAGGACCCCTTTGGAGTCTTCTTCCATATTTGTTCAGACTCTCTAAACATGAACGATACAGAGTTCTCTTTCAGTGGACTCGTTAAATTAAAGATTGAGAGACCTATTTTGGGAATTAACCCCTCCTCTCTCAGGTTCGTAAAACATATGAGTCTGGACTTGTCTTCCAACAAGCTATATCGAGTGTTTGTTACCCTCTTTGAACTCGTAAAACCGAAAAGAGGCACTCACCAATCATGATGGGGGAAACGGGAAGGAAATCATTTTGTAAATAATGGTAGTTGTTTGTCATTACCTTTGAACATGGAACTTATCTGCATGTCACGTCCCCGTCCCTCAACCGGTGAAGAGAACGCGATGAACGCATCAACACAACCGGGAAAATGGCCCCAAAAACACAAAACAAATGAAAACAATGCTGGAATTAAGCATACACGGATGCAGTTATATTCAATCATACAACGGAAGAAACACAACACATTTCCAGCATTCAACATCAGTATACATTACAGAGATGAAGTAAACAGCAGTACTTATCTTTGATGAAGAATTCACCCGCAACCAGCTACGTCACTGCAACGTTCCACCCAACCATAGGCCAGCTTGCTCATCAATCTCTCAGCAACGCTTCCACCCCCGAGCTGGGCATGATTCCTCTGGAATAAGGGTCAATTGCAGGCTTATAAATAGCCAAGGGGCACAAACAGCAAACCAACACAGCTGAGTTTCACAGGCTGTCAACAAACAAGCCAAGCCAGCACAATCCAATGGACAACCACTGCATACCAGCAGCCATATCAACCCTTCACAGCTCTGTGAAGAAGGAAAAACAACCAGGGACAGCCCCAAACAATGGATGACCACAGCTTAAACAAGGAAAACAAATTCCTGAGTCATTCTCGGCCCTATCGTGGCCAAAATGACTCTCACTCGAATTTACAATGGCCCCCAAACGTAACAGCAAATACATTCACAACATGGGGAAGACTACAGCCCTGAAATCTACCAGTGAGTATAACCTATAGTAGGGAAAACGACCCAATTAATCTGTGAGACAGCCAAAAACGTGAATGGCCCTTCACAGTCAGTCGTGGATGCAAAAGCACGGCTCTCAGCTCATTATGTGCGCCCCAAACAGAAGAATGCTTGTGCGTGGGTAAACAATCTGACCCAGCAAGAAAAAGAACAGACAATGGAGGCCCTGCGTGAGGAAAAACGAATCCATTTTTGCCCGTGGATGCACCACTAACAGGAAGGACGCGAATTTGCAGTTCGTGGGTGCTCAGCAACTCGTGGGGGAGAGGAAGAAAACCTGCGTGAGACCCAAAAACGCCCAGATCCCATGCATGAGAAGCCAACCGACCAAAATCGTGGTGAGTGTATATGAACAGAACAGGGAGGAGTGCGTGAGGGAGAAGAATGGGAAGACATGGGTGGAGTGTGGATGTGGGTATGGAGCTGACAGCCCTGCCACCCCACTCCCAAAGGCAATAACTGCCCTCAACCACTCAGCCATATCTCCTCAACCACCAGCTCTGAAGCATTAAAGAGGTTGACAAGGTTGGGTGAGACAAAAAGGGTGACAAATAACAAAGGTGGCAAAACAACAAGGAAATAAAACATGGGGTTTCCCCCCATAAACCAAGGTTTGACATCCCCCACCCCTTATCCTTCGGAACCATGCCCTTTTCATTTAACGTTGCACTGCCGTAGCTAGTTGTGGTTTATTTTAATTGATGTGCGGGTTTACATGATGCCAAATTAAAATGTGCCGGATAGCACGACATACCATCGGCAATTATCCCCATTGCCGAAACATACACAACAAAATCGATGGTGGGGCTTTTTCCTTGAGCTCCTCACTCCAATTAATTACAATATATACATCATGCAAACGGGGTCAAAACCGGGGATGTGACACTGCACATCATGTCAGTCATTTGGTTATTCAACTGATCTCTATGATGATCCATTTTCATGAGTCATGTCACTCCTTTGAGTCTTTTAGAAGAATACATTGTCCACTGTCGCATTGTGTGTCTGTCCCATTCAATCATGCTGCTATATATTTTTGTCGTACTGTCCAATGTTCAAAAGGAATTTGAAGAAATTTTACCTCTGCGGTCAACATAGCCTTTGTGTCAGTATTTTTGAGTCAGTCTTTTGGTTACTACATTCACATCATTCCATAACTATGTTCCAAGTTTCATGTCGTCGATGTGGGACTCATCATGGCCCTCCTTTGACGAGACTATTCCCGTTGACATCATCTCATCATCCAAGAAATAGTCTTAGAAATAATATTTAGTACCTTGAGATCTGTATGCTTTAATGACAGATTCTATTGCTCTCGACATAGGTTCACATCATTGACCTTTAATCGATAGAATCGACTGGGTGTTCGACATCAGGACATCTATTCAAACTCAGTAGATTGTACTAGGGTACCTTGGAAATCATCGACATCAATGGTGATCTCCCTCGCACTTGTTAACGATTCACATCATTGGCTGATAATCAAGTGGTTTCTACCATGTTGAACTTCAGATCATTGTAATAACATGTATAGAATAGTATTTTGTGGAAGATGAGACGAAGACCCTGGGTATTTGTTTAAAGTGATTATTTATTTTCCCCAGGTTGTGATGGAGTTTTGTATATCTAGCATGGATCCACATTTGTATGGTCATGGCTATGCTCAAATTTGTGTCTATATGACATATATCTACATTGTATGTCTGATAGCTATGTCCAAGTTTGATTCCTCTATCACATGGATCTACACTGTATTCTACTAGCCATGCTTCTTTCTCCTCTCATGCATCTGCCTTGTATTGGTTTGCAGCCATGAGTTTGGTCACTTGTGTCTATGAGTCAACATATTGATGTACTACAAATGCCTACTTGAAAACATGCTCCAATCGAGCCGACAATTTCACCTCGTAGCGATGACTTGTTCTCCCAAAGCTCTCGTTTATCGTATCCCTCTAAGACTCATGCTTTGGGGGGCATCTTGTTATACCAAAATCATGTCATCATCATGTGATAAGACCTTTGACATACCTATTTTATTTTAATCCCAGCATTTGGAGTGGAAACCCATGCTAATTGTCAATATTTCATGAAAATTCCCAGCATCATGCTTTCCCTGTTGTCCAAGAGCAGTACCTTGTTCACACCGCCTATCCCTTGTTGTCCACAAGTGGTGCCACCGCTTATGTCCATTAGTCCATAAGTGTTTCTTACTAGAACCTCTCTGTCATTGAAGGAGAAGCGCGGTACCATGGGTAAAAAGGGAAAAAGAGAAGCTTCTCGAGGCTTCTAGATGATGAGCCTCGTGTCCTCCCTTATCCCTATCATTTTGGGTCAGTTTAGCTCGAGATTCCTCATCCTAGGATATTAGAGGCCACCTCATCCACTAATCTCTCAACCATCCCTATCCATTGAGCCTTATAAGTACAAGATCATATCCATGGTTGAGGGGGAGAACTCTTAAGGTATTGTTATGCTATTGGATTTATCACTTGGCCCAAAACCATTGGAGAGCATAAAGAGCTAGAGTCGGAGCTTATGGGGATGAGAATTTTTGGTTTCATGGAGATGCATGTCAACACTAAGGCTTGGTTGTAAACTTCTTCATATTTCTATATTAATGCAATTTGATTTCTGTCCCACATATATTGTTGTTGTTTGATTTCGCATGTATGTTGTTATATTCCTTAGTCACTAACATGGATCAATAGATTATATTCTGGTAGTTTCAATGTGTTGGCATGTTTAATCTTATTACAGGTACATAGGGTTACTATTGAAGCATCACATTCTAGGTATCTACGGCGTCCAGGGAGAGTCTTCAACCTCTGTCCTTCATTTGTTTGGATCTGAACCATTCAGACCAGTGGAACACCTTACTATCTGTAGAAGGTGAAATATTCCAGCTAACACTCTCCTAATCGAAATTTGAGTAAATACATGGGGAGATATGTCGAAAATACAAACAAAAAAAGTATCTTTTTTATGACACCTATCCCAAAATTTATATTAAAAATGTTTTTAAGACCTATACGGTATTTCAAATTTAAAGTAATTTCCTTGGCTAACACATGATGACATGTAATTTGAATTAGAGTTAAAAGGCCCATTTTGAGTTGAAATTTCCTCTAATGTCTCTCAGTCACAAAAAATGTAAAATGTTACTGACAAAAGGTATAGTTTTGGGACACCATGTTTCTTCCCAAGGAATTAAGGTAGACCCTATGAAGATCGAAGTAATTTTTGGCCTTCCCTCTCCCAAAACTCAAAAAGAGGTAAGAAGCTTCCTTGGTCATGCAGGCTATTACCGTCGTTTTATTGAAAATTTCACAAAGATAGCGGCACCAATACTTAGGGGTCCTGATGGGTCCCTTCCTTTTCACATATCTACCGATGCCTCTGATACGGCCATAGGAGGAGTCCTCGACCAAAAATAAAGACAAGCACCTTATGCCATTTATTTTATTAGAAAAAATATGACCCCTACCAAATTAAGTTATATTGTTACTGAAAAAGAATTTTTGGCACTAGTTTATTCTATTAATAAATTTCATCATTATATCACAGGTTATGAAGTTTTTGTGCATACCGATCACTCCACCATTATATTTCTAATGAATAAACCAATCACCAATGGAAGCGTGACCTGGTGGATTCTTTCATTGCAAGAATTTAACATTACCATCATTGATCGACCTGGTAAAGAAAATCTTGTAGCAGTTTTTCTTTCCCGTATTGAACATGAAGACGGTACTAAACCAGTTGATGAAACTTTTACTAATGAACATCTATTTGCTGTATCTTTTCAAACCCCTTGGTTTGCAAATATTTCCAATTATCTAGCAACTGGGAAAATACCAAACCATTTGTCTCCACATGAGAAGCATTGTATTATAGTTCAGAGTTCTAATTATTCTTGGGTTGATAATGATCTCTCCTACACTTGTCCCGATCTTATTATTCGACGATGTGTGTAGGAGGATGAAATGACAGACATCCTCCATGGACCATGTGAAGGACATTTTTCTTATAAGAGGATGGCATATAAAGTATTACATTCTAGTTATTATTGGCCAAGCATCTTTAAGGATGCTGCCAAATATGTTAATGGATACGATAGTTGCCAAAGAATGGTAGGCCTATGTCATCTGATCAAATTATTTTACAACCCCAAGTTATGATTGAACCTTTCGAGAAATGGGCTCTTGATTTTGTAGGACCAATTTCTCCCATGTCTCGCAAAACGAAATATATCATAGTTTGTAAAAACTATGTCACCAAGTGGGTAGAAGCTAAAGATTTATTTAGAGCCACAGAGAAATCGGTGGTAGAGTTTATATATGAAGAAATATTCACCTGGTTTGGTGTACCTAGAGAAATTGTCACATATCTGGGTACTCAATTTACTTCTAAATTCATGAAAGAACATGCTACGAAATATGGCATCCGACATTGAAAATATTCACCTTACCACCCTCAGGCTAATGGTCATGTAGAATCAAATAATAAAGTATTAGAAGCAATTTTAACTAATACCATTCACTTACATCATAAGGATTGGGAAGATAGACTCCCAGAGGCTTTATGGGCCTATAGGATAACATGGAGAAACACTACTGGACATACCCCCTATGAGTAAGTGTATGGTAAAAAAGTCATTTTACCTATTGAATTTCAATTTAAAACCTTTCATATGGTGGCACAATTAGGCATGAATTTGGATAAGCACAGAAACAATGAATATTACATATTAATGAGTTAGACAAAATTAGACAAGATGCACTTCAAAGAACGATGTTAATACAGAATCAACGAAAAACATGGCATGATAAATTTATTAAGCAAAAGCAGTTTAATATTGGAGATTGGAAATTACTATTTGATTCACGGTTTAAAAATTTTAAAGGAAAATTAACTACCCATTGGACGGGTCCATACGAAGTAGTTACAACTTTTGACAATGGATCTGTAAAAAATAAAACAATCGATGGCTCAAAAATTCCCTTTGTATTAAATGTACATGGACTTAGGATTTATCACCAACCTACATCTAAACAAGATTTCATACAAAATGTTTTGCAGCAAAATGAAATGGAATTAGTTGAAGGGAAAATTATTCCTCCTCCTCCTGATCCTTGAAAAATATTTTGGGTTATTATCACTTGTATATATGTAAATATATGCTTGTTGCTTTAGATAAATAAGAGTCATTTCTAATAGGTTGTTTATACAAGACTCTTTCGCTTTTATGTCTTTATGAATAAGTTGAATCATCTAACAAGTGGTTTTGCAGTTGATTACAAGTATTCTATCTCTATAAGCAGCATATGGAGTATTACTTGGAAACCAAAAGTATGTTAAATATTCATCAGGTATGTTAACTTTTCTTGGGGTACTTTTGAAATTTTCAGCTTATAGTGAAAATTAAAAATTTACAATCTTGTGTATATCATACTTAACCAATTCTGTTATGATTCATATAGTTTTGGGTATTTTGATTCAGACATGTATATTACTGATTTATTCTTTTAAACAGTTTCTCGATAAGACCCACTTTCATTATCATATTTTTCACATCCTTATTTTTCACCTATGATTTACTAGTTCATCCTATACTTGTTATCAAAACTTGTCTCTTGAGTATTTTGGTGATAACTCAAAAGCAAGTGGAATTTTTTATCTGTGGGAACATTACTTTACTTTATAAAGAAGAAGGATTGTTAGGTTAAAGAACAAATTTTTGTTATTCTCTTTTGACATGTTTTATGAGTCTGGCCATTATGAAATTACTTCTAACTTTATTTTGAAAAAATTGAATTATGTGTTTAGCAGGATTTAACACGCTCTAGTACCAATCGGCTTTCGTATATTTAATATCATTATACAAGGGAAACCCGCCGAGGTACTGAACAGGCCTGCTGGCATCGGGTCAATGCTAAGTAAAAACATTACAACAGGAAGCTCGATAAATGCAAGTAAACTCATTGGGGTACTGAACAGGATCTCTAGCAGTGGGGCTGTGCTTGCATGGTACTAAGATAAACCCGCTAAGGTACTGAACAAGCCTGCTAGCAGCGGGGCAATATTTGCTAAATGAGACCTAGTTAATACACCACTGTACACATAGTTTGTAAAATAGTGATAATATATGAAAAAAGTTTCAAAAATTTTTGCCATGGCCAATTGTTTATAATGTCATTTGAGAATGGATCTAAGTTGACTTTTCCTGTCCGTCTAAATTCTCCATATACCTAAGATGTCATTATCTTAGAAATGGGACCCATGGCTATAAATCTCACATACTCTAGGATACACTCGAGATACTTGCCAATGACAGGATATCTTTAAAATGCGGCATGTATGGTTAGTTTTTCCCTATGGTATTCTTTTAATTATATTATTCTCATTTACATGGTCTTTTCTAAGCACTGTTTTATTTTTCATGAATATACATTTATGAACCATTTCCATTTACTAGTTAGTTTTCCTTAAAAAAATTAACAACATGCTAGCATTCTTTCTATTTTTTTTGGAACAATCATTTCTTCTCTCTGTATGGCTTGAGGACACACCATGTCTTTGGTTTGGGGGACGATGGATTTGACTTGCAAAAAAAATAGATTATTTTTATTTTATGATAAATCTATTTATCTGTAACAAATGATAAGTATTTTCAGGAATGTAAACAGTGGAATTTGGTTATAGCTTCAAACATATTTTACAGCAAAATTCAATATGGTCTTACCATATGAAGAATCTTGAATGAAGGAAAATGAAATATCAAATAGCGATCTGAGAAAAATGGTGATATTATAGTACTTATGATTAAATTTGCTAACCAAATTTTGTTTTTGGGAAAAGAATTTATTTACTTCCATTTCACTGTTAATAATTCTATTGTCTTACCTAGTCATGTATGAAAATGATTGGTCTTTTTTTTATTTAAAATGCAATTTATGTTTTTATGTTATATGTTCAACCTACCCAAAGTTTTACTTTGGACATGGTTGAATTAATTTTAAACCTTATAAATGATAAAATTATTTTGAACCTGAGAACTGTTGAAAACCCAATGAAGTCATTTTTAATTTTCATACAATGTGTGACATGAAAGATACGTTATTTTACAAGTTAAAAGAGTGAAGTTTAAATTACCTTCTTTATCTGCCAAGTTGAAGGTAGCTCCTAGTTCCCTTCTTCCTAAATTGTTTTTCTTTCATTTTGCTCAGTGGGACATGGCATTTCTCCAGTTTGGGGGAATGTTGATCCTAGATTTGTTACCATTTTGGCAGATAAATTACTCATTTAAACATATATTTTATTATATTTTCTATATTTTATGTCACGCGGATCATTATACAACCTCAGGTATGAGTGTTTTTAAGGGTTATATAAAATTATTTTATTATTATCATTTTTATGGTTTTTTTAATTAAAAATAACATTATTAAAATGAATTTGATGTATTAATTGGTTTGTATAATTGTTTGCAGGTTTTATAATCTTTTTGGGCCAAGTTAATATGCAAAACGTATTCATCCTTCTTTTCACACAGCATGTCCAACTCGTCATATTTCATCCCGTTGCGTGAAACTCGCTGGTGGTTTGCCAGATGTTGAAATGTGTTGCTGTAGACTCCAGTCCAGAAGTGCATGTGTAGATAGAAATTTCTTTCGCCCTAGATCTATGCCCAGCATATCCATCTCGTTGTCTAGCTCACGACGTAGCTCACCTTCCATCTCGTTAACCAAATCGTATGCCGTTGATAACCGATTTCAAGCATTAAAACGTTGGAACAGTCTGCAAACTATTTTGTTGTCCACGCACCTAGGTGATAGCATGATCATCAGCCTACAAGGATCGCTGGTGCATTGATTTCTCCCAACACCAAGCTATTTCCTTCCCATGTGTTCAAACGATGGAGCATCTTTATTCTAGAAGGATCTCTCGTGGCCTCCTCTTCCTGACTCCAAACTACCACCAGTCTACTTTTTTAAAGAATAGAATGACCCACGTTCTAGAAGACCCACTGTGTATGCTTCCCTTGATCAACACCATTCCATAGTCACGCTGAAGGAGTCGTGTGCCACATCTGAAGACCTGCTACGCTGGAGAAGGAACCTATTCATATGTTATCTAGTGAAAAGAACTAGAATTGCGTTGAATAAGGGAGATGCTTATGTGTTGGCCTGTCATTAATTAAATGTCCATTATAGTCGACTAAATTTAGAGAGCAGTCGACCACTAAAGGGTCGACTTGCTCATCTTTTTAAATCATTATATAAAGAAGCCTCTGTGAGAGAGCTGAAGTTGCCTAGAAAATCAGTCAGTTAGCAGAGTTCAGAGAAGAGTTCTTGCTGCGATTTACTCTTGAACATTGTATTTTTGTTCCACCATCTGAATAAAGAGTTGTATGCATTGTTGTTGAAGATTGTGTTTAAGTAGAAGTTAGCCAGGAATCATGTCTGATTGCTGAGAGGGAGCCTCATCAACCAGAGGTTCATTTTCTTTCTTTAGCTTAGTTTATTTTCTGTTTTAGCTAGCTAGTCTAATTTAATTTCTAGTTTGCTTCCATTAGATTATAGTAAATTGTATTCTATTTGTTTTCTGTAATACATTAACTTAGTTTTATTTTGAATTTAATTAGTTAGATGTGCGCATATATTTGTTTCAGTTATTTTCTTTCAGCCATTTTGTTTCCAGTTATTTCATTTCCAGGATTACTTTCAGTCTTTGTTTTCAAGAATATAGAATAAGTTGATTTCATGAATTTAGAATAGATTCAATTCTGTTATTTCATTTCCTGTTTTGAATTTATGCAAGTTAATTTCCAGTTTATTCATTAGTTTAATATGCAATGATTCCTTTTGTTCATGAATTAGTTTAAGGTTAATTTGTTGTTAAATAGGTTTATTTACTGTTTCAATGCATTAGAATTACATCTGCATGAATTCAGCTGAAGATTAGTTCATTTAGGTTAATTTTTACCATTTTAACTGTGCAGACTATCATTCAGACAGCCTATTCAGTCTGTTATTTAGCCGCCCCTTTCAGAACCACAGTTCAGTCTGTCATTCAACCCTTAGATATGTTTTCAGTGTTTTTTATGTGTTAAAGATTGTTTTTAGTTTTGTTTTGTCGATGTCTAAGTTATGTTTTGACTGTCATATTTAGATTCTAGTTTTGTTTAACCTTAGAGTTAAAGTTTAGTTGTTTTAAATCATTTATTAAAGTTTTATCATTATCCTCACTTCTTTTACTTTGAATGAAGTTTAAGTTATTCTTAATTTTTGTTTCTTAAGTTTTTTTTCTGATTTTGTTTTATTATTGTATGGTTTTGTGTTATTCCTTTTGAATTGATTTATTGTTTGCATGTGAGATTTAGTGTTTTCCTTAGTATGTTTTTAGGTTGTCTCTTTTATGTTGTGTTATTATTAAAAGAACTTGTAGGATACAACCTAAAGATATTTCTTTTATTATGTTTTCTACTTGTTTCTTTTATCAAGTTTTATTTATTAATTTTTCTACTTGCTTCTCTTATTAAGTTCTCTACTTGCTTATAAGTTAATTTTTTCTTGTACCCTAGTTTTCCGTTTGAATAGTTAATTCTTAATTATATTTCAGTTTAAAGTTTATTATCAATTGTTTAGTTTATTATTCTTTCTCAGTTTAATTACTTTAATAATTGCATTTTTAGGAGTTTGACTTAGTTTTTCATTTTGAAAGATCTTTCGATCTTTTGTTTGTTAAAATATTTACACGACACCCTCTACCTTCACATATATTTTGTGTCAACTCTAAGCTTACCAACCCTGGTTAATAATTATAGAATAGGTGGATTACTTTAAACATTATGGCATCCAACACCAAAGTGAAAAATTCCAAATCTTTTACAAATTTGGAGGCGCTTTTGACCTTAGTAAACTTGTAACTTCCAATGAAAAAGGGAAGTGGTGGGAGCACTTCTTTTTTAATATCAAATAGGAATTTACCTACTCCATCTATGAATAACTACCTTACTGCTTCCTTATGGACTACATAGTTCATGGAAAATTTAGGTAGCAGTGGCGGGGCTCTAGAACCTCCATACATTTTCAGGTAAGTTCCTTCTTAAGTGAAATAATAATCCCCATATTCACATATGACTTACATGGCCTTTTTTGACAAACAATCGGGCTCCTTAAGAAAGATGAGCTCATATAGAGGCATCAGAAACTCCTCATATATCATCTTGTAGAAACTTGAATATTTTTGTGCTCAAAGAATTTGATAAGAGACGTATATAGGGGTCTGGGTGTGATCCCAAGTGAAACTGAATTTGGGGAATGGATACCAACATAGAATGCAATCTATCAAGTAAGAGGCCATGTAGAATTTTGAATTTCTTTGAGTCAACCCTCTTTGTTTTGTAGTTATACATGAGGACAAGTTGCTTGAAATAATATCCGCCTAATTGAAATTTTTGCCTTCCAAGGCCATGAAGTATCTTAATGGGATCCAACTTAATTTACACTAGTACAAAATGAGCAATTAGCTACCACGTGACTAAAAATTATTGTCACCACAGGTTTTTAAAGTGATTTACTACTAAATATGAGCAGTTTTGATTGACCCAACTATAAACGACTAAAATTAACGACTAATTTAGTCACCAGTTAACAAATATGACTAGATCATAAGTGACAGAGTTAAAAATGACTAAGATAAATGACTAATTTAGTCACGACATAAAAATGACTAGCTAAAAGAATATGAATTAGTCATTTTTAATTGTGTCATGGAGAATTGAAATTTTGACAATGAAGTGTAAATTTTGTAAATTGTCTACCTTCTATTAGTAATATTGGTGCCATGCACCTCGATCTTCAGAGATCCAACAAAGAACTTGTATGAATTTTATCTTAACCATATTTATCCCTGCTGCACCATTGAAGAAAACCCGGTTAAGCACGTCCTAAAGGAAAATTAGGTTCCTTATACCTCAATTACAAATTAGGTACTAGAAGCAGTTTCATAGAAATACCTAGAAGCATCATATATAATTGTAGGACATATGTGTCCTCCATGACCCTTTTTCACTAATCACATATTTTGAGGTGATGATAGTTCTTATGCCAAAGGTAATTATGAAAAACTGATGACAATTTCAATAATCATTATGATGATGATAATGAAGACGATAATGATGTGGAAATTAAGGCCAACAATAGATTAATTTTACTCACAACAATTATCAATTGATCATGCAAAATTGCTCACAAAAGAGATTGAATATGGAGATGTAACACTAAATTGTATTTACTGAGTGTACAATAGCCAACCCCGTAATAAAATAGGTTGCTAAATAAATAGAATACATCAATAAATCTAATGCATGAGGAGGAATCCAAATCTAGCATAAAGCAGGCTTACCAAAAATAAGCAAATCCCCCATAGGTGTAAAAAGTTGATCCCAAATCTGTCATGGAGCTCACGAATTGGAAAAAAGGCATAGGAAAGCTAAAGAGTTCTGGAATGGAAGCTCATACATTCTTTTTCATGGAGAAAAGAGAGGAGGATGTGTAGGACAAAAAACAAGTCAACCTCACCTAGTCTAGCTTTTCCTTTTGCCTTAAAACACTGAAAAAGCAGGAAATAAAGCAGAAAAAGCAGAAGGGTGCCTAGGAGGCCAGGAATAAAGCAGAATTGATTCCTTTAGCTCTCCCATGCACTACATGAGTCAAATAAGGCAAGTTTGACCTCTATGGATAGGCAAATAGTAACTTGCACAAGGTGGGACACATGAACTAGGCAAATAAGACAAAAATAATGGAATTAATGTCTAAGTGGGTAAAATATGGGTTGATTATTCTAACACCCCCCATTAATCCTGACTTATGAGTAATATATCAGAAAATTATAGGGCCTAGCAACAAGGCTTAGTCACCCTTTACATACTGCAAATCCATTTAAACAAGGAAAGAGGCAAAACCAACTTGGGAAAATACTCCCTTAAACATGGACTGTAAAACAAAATTGTCGAATCTTGTCTTCACTCATGCTTTCATAGCATGATCAGAAATCCCTAGCAGTGATTTGAGATTGATGAAGGTCTTCTCACAAAATTCTTTGGTGAAGATATCAGCTACTTGTTCTGAAGATGAACAGAAGAGTAGGTGAATGGTGCCATCATGCACAAGTTCTCTGATGTAGTGCATATGGATCTCAATGTGTCTGGTTCTCGGCTTCTGAATTGGATCCTTTCAGATTTGAATGGTACTCTGGTTATCACAGTAGATCGTAGTTGAGTACTTAGGTTTGAAGCCACACTCTCCAAGTAAACCCTACAACCATAAACATTGAGTCGCTGCATTAACAACTCCTCTGTACTCTGCTTCTGATACCAGGGAATGGCCGACACAAAAGGTCAAGGCAACTGCAGAATGGCTGATAAAGGTTTAATCCTTAAACAGTGAGCATGACACAAAAGTGACTTAGGAAGCTTTTGACACAAAATAGGACCAACGAAACAAATCTACAATGTAGGAGACATTGACAAATTCCCCATATAATTGGAAAAGAGACCAACTGGAGGAGTAAGAAAACTATGAATCAGGATAAGGTCAAAAGACTAGGACCCAACTGTTGAGAGACTCAAAACTGGTGCTTTGTTCAAGGAAACAAGACTTGCTACCATGATGTAAAAAGACATGGAAATAACCCTTCCCCTTCCCTTCTTTCTTGTAAAGGTTTAACGAGTCCAAGAAATCAAACTCGGGACCATCTTCATTTTTTGACAAGCTCGAAGAAAAGAAAGAAGAATGCTTGATAAGGTACTAATTCATGGATTTTACGAGCCCGAACTAGTACATGCTTGATGGTGTTTTCATAGTTTAGAGAGACTGAAAACTCCAAAGAAGACTCCAGGGGGGGTCCTTTTTCGTACAATTTAGTCTCCTGAGGCCGAAAAAGTATAAAACAAACAACAGAAGAACTCTCTTAACTTCCGAAGAAGAAAAGGCGCACCTTTTTCGTAATTAGTCAGGGAGGTCCGAAAAAGGTTAAATTACCACCTACCCAATGCTCCTTCAAAAGCAGCATATATATCCTGAGTTTTACGAGTGTGAAGGAAGGCAAGATCACTCGAAAAGATCCATTTGATTACGAGAAATGGAGCTTACAACAATAAAATCGATGCTTTGTTCTTTAGGGTTTAACGAGCATGACAAAGACATAAAGTACACTCGGAATATTTTTCATGTTTTGGTCCAGAGCACGAAAAAGAGAAAACTAAGCTCATACCGGGGGTTCCTTTTCCGTAAGTTTAGTCCCTCAGGTCCGGAAAAGAGATAAACCTATGCCTGAGAATACTCTTCTCAATTCAAAAAGAAAAGAGAGGGATCCTTTCTCGTATTATTCCACATGGTCCGAGAAAGAGATAACCTACCACCAATGTGGATGCCCATTCACATATTCTTCACGAGCCTGAATGGACAAGTTTACTCGACAGTCAAGTCTATTTTGAGGAGTCAGACTTGGGCCTAAAGAAACTCATAATCTTTCCTGTGAAGTTTTAACGAGTTCGGAAAAGTCAACTCGCGGCCTCCTTACTGTTTTTAACGAGCTCGAAGGAGAGTAGAAAGAATTCTCTAAATGCGAGGAGACGAGCATCATAGACAGGCGAAACTAGTTCCAAGCGCAAGGAACAAACCTATGCATAATGCAAGGAAAGTGAGCAAGATAAGGACACTCGGGGAAGGTCTCCTCGGGGTAAAAGGTGTCAATTTGCAAAGGCAAAATGATACAAGGCTGAACGGTGATGAGAACAAAGATGAGGGCTTATACAACGAGCTAACAGCGTGGAAGCCGGCATCAGGCTCATAAGCGCGAGCAAGGCATATGCAAATGCAATTACAGCTTGAACAACAAGGTGAGGCCCACAAACGGTTGTGAATCCAACTAATAATCCTGTCTCCAAGAAACAACAACATTAGAAGAAACGATCTGATGCAGGTTACTTTGGCAGAAACACTTGTGACTTTGCTATCTTCTACAAAAGGAAAATTCAAGGCAGAATCAACTGAAGAAGATTCTATAGGACCAAGGCTCGAGGGTTTATAATCAATAAGATCAACCTCAGAAGAGAAGCTAA
Organism: Pseudotsuga menziesii; assembly: GCA_001517045.1. Lineage (NCBI taxonomy): Eukaryota > Viridiplantae > Streptophyta > Pinopsida > Pinales > Pinaceae > Pseudotsuga > Pseudotsuga menziesii. Next base: position 91,307 of record LPNX010564584.1, on the reverse strand, counting down.
AATCAACAAGGGAGATAGAGTCTGCAGGAACAAACTCGATATCACAGGAGCTGAGAAATTCATAAGAAAAAATCAAACTCATCAGGATCACTGACTTGCTTTTCAAATGAAGAATCAAAAGACCCAACAAAAACCAACATAAGAAAAAGGGAAGGCTTACTAAGCAAATCAGGGTTAGACTTAATCACAACTAAAAAAGAAGGTCAGACTGTATCAAAGACTCCAGGAAGACTTCATCCGAAAGGAGGAAATCATCCGAGATAGGACACATATCTGAACTTTCAAATGGATGGACAGAGTGGAGAGAAGGCTCTACAATCTATATAGGATGACTCACCCGATCAACTGCTAGGACCAAGTCCCGAGAAGGTAAGCATGAAAACAGAGGCTGCCTCTCAATAGCAATTGAACACAAATGACAAGAAGCCACATAGTTCACCTATGGCCGGGTAGTGTCTACAGAAACACTGGGAATCAATAAAGGAAAGACTTGGTCTCTAGTTGGGTCAGGAGACGGATCAAGAAAATCCAACTGATCGATAGTGACAATTTCTTCGCCATGATTAAAGTACATCACACAAAAGAAAGTTGACACCACAACTTGCATGGCATAGACATAATCACGTCCAAGGAGCATATTAAAGTCCAAGGGGTCTTCTATTACCATGAAGTCAACTAAAACGGTCTTCCCACCCAAAGTAACAGGTGTTTGAGGAAGAATTCCCAAGGCTAGACAAGTTCTTCTATCAAATGCCAGTAACTGACTAGCAGTCGACACAAGGCTGGGAGATCCCATGCCTCACCAAGCACGAGCAGACAAAATACTAACTGAGGCTCCTTCATCAACAATGCAACGAGCAATTGTATAGGGTTCAACTTTGACCTTTATCTGGAAAGGTGCAACAGAAGGAAGGCGCGGCTCAACTAGGCTATCCTAATCAAAGGAAGCAATCCGAGGGCTTGGTGGGGGTTGATCCGAAACAAGTTCAGTGCCCCCTTGTTCAGTAAGATCTGAACTGGCAGTGAAGAAAATGTAACTAGTAGACACTTCACTCTCTAAAGGAAGAGTGGGATTGATCGATACTAGGATCGATTCAACCGCTTAGTGAAAGTCACTCTCCGAAGGGAGAGTGGGATTGACCAAAGATGACATTGGTTCAATCACATGAGGAGCACTCTCGGAAAGAAGAGTGGGATCGACCAAATCTGAGATTTGTTCGACCACTTGATCAACCAAAGGTTGAGTAGGAGGTTGAGAAACTATAGGGTGTTCAGAAGAACGAAATCCATGAGTCTTGGACCACACTCTTCGCACCTTTGGGATAGCAGGGAATAGATGAGTAAGGTGATCTCCCTTGCATAGCACACAAGGGAACTTAAGATGATGCTTCGAACGACTAGTTTTCTCAACTGAGTCAACATGACTAGCAGTGGATGACTGTTTGCTCTCAACATGACTAGCAGAGGATGAGAGTTTTCCCCCAGCGTGAACAACAGAGGCTGGGTGACTGGGTCCAACCTCACTAAGAGAGGCTGGTTGTTGAGAGACTCCATAATGTTCAAAAACGGGATGACCATGAATCCAAACTCTTCGTACCTCCTCAATAGAAGGGCATTTATAAGTAAGGTGGTCTCCCTCACAAAGCTTACAAGGAAACTTGAGCTTGTGTTTCGAACGGGTAGACTTTTCAACAGTGTCAACATGACTCGCAGTGGTTGACGAGTTGTCCTCAGCTTGAAATACAGAGGCTGAAAGACTGCCCCCAGTGTGCCTGGCAGAGGATGAGAGATTAGGTCCAACTTGACTTGCAGAGGTAGGATGGGCACCATCAACATGAACAACGGAGGTTGAATGGTTAGGATCAACATGCTTTGCAGCAGTTGAGTGTGTGCCCCCAGCTTGAGCAACAGAGGCTGGGTGAACAGATCCAACGTGAACACCAAAGGTTGGATGGGGAGGTTCAACTAGAACACCAGAGGTTGAACGAGTGCACTCAACGTGAACACTAGAGGCTGAGTGACAGGATCCGACATGACCTGGAAAGGTTGGAAGGATCCCACCAGCATGAACACCAGAGGCTGGATGGATGGATCCAACTTGAACAACAGAGGTTGGATGGGAAGGTTCAACTTGAAAACCAGCAGTTGAACGGATTCACTCAGCTTGAACACCAGAGGTTGAGTGACAGGATCCGACATGACCTGAAAAGGTTGGAAGATCCCACCAGCTTGATCAATAGAGGCTGGATGGATAGCTCCAACATGAACAACAGAAGTTGGATAGGATGGTTCAAATTGAAAACCAGAGGTTGAATGGGTGCACTCAACGTGAACACCAGAGGTTGAGTGACTAGATCCAACGTGACCTACAGAGGTTGGATGGGTGCCCCCAGCCTGAACAACCGAGGCTAGGTGGTGAGGTTCAACTTGACTTGCAGAGGTTGAACGAGTTCCCCCTTGCTTATGTGCTTTCTTCCTATTCCTCCTTCTTTTACTCCTTTTAGACTGCCGGTTACTAGTATCAGTACTTTCACCGCATGAGGTAGAAGGAGGAGGAGAACTAACTATAGGTGAAGGGGAGACAGTGTTTTGATGCCCTTGATATAAGGTTCTTACTTGAGAAGCATCAGGAGCATTCAGGACAGTTGGAGTGGAAAACAACCACACCGGTAGCCCTAGGGTGAATCCCGGAATATTCAAGGTGGCCATCAAGGGATACGACAAGGAGTTCCCATCGAAGGGATCTCTTGGTTGGTGTTCAAAGGGGTGTTAGCCATAGATTCAAAACAAGAGACAAAGTCTGAGGTTGATGATCAACCAAAATTACAAAGCAGACACCTAAAGGCCCACTAAGCACAGACAAACCACACAGCACTCACTAAAAGATCCTAGAGTCTCAAGCAATCTAAACAGGCTATAAAGATATACCTTCCAGAAGAAGGCTGATGAACAGTTACTTGGCGTCCTTGAGGGGTTCTCAGGCACAAGCAGAGGAATCACCCACCACCCTCCTGCACTTTCCACAAGGGTTACCTTCCAATTCTATCCGAGGTGAACCAGAAATAACCTTCAGGTTTACCTATGTATGAGCCCTAAAAGACAAGAGACTAAAGGATACCTTGATAATACCTACTGTCTGGGGGGACAGTCGCAAGCCGAACTCGTACGCATGGGCAGGGTAGCTGAGCCTGAAATTATGCCTAGACAGAATCCCCAGATGCGCAAAAGTCCTGGGTTACATTTTGACAAGGATTTGGGGGGTTATCCCCTCAGTCCAAGTCTCCACGCGGCCTCGTGCTTAACTCCCGTTTGAGAGGATCTTCCCAGATACAGTGGTAGAATCAAGTATTTACCTAGTGATAGGCCAACTACGTCTGAAATTTAACACTTGTGGGGAGTTGAAACACCCTAACCCACAAGTCTAGCCTAAGCTAGTTGGTGTATGACCCTATAAAATAAAACTTGCTAATAATTTTTAAAATTATGTCGTTTATTTTAAGGGTTGTTTTATTCAGAGGGTAAATGGCATGAAATTGATGTGATGTTTTGACTCAAATTGAAACAAAACTGACTAAGCAAAGAGAAAATGAAATGCAAAAAAGCAAATAGCTATTCTCTTTATATTTCTTTTTCAAATAGAAACTTGACAGCCAAAAAGAACGAAATTATTTTTATATTTTTCCAAAAACAACGATATGCTATGCAATCTAGACTAAGAGCCTAATCTATATGCATATAAATAAAATACATGTTTTTGTATTTTTCTTTTATAAATGCAAAATAAAAAATAATCCTATCAACTAATGCAAGCAATTACTGTAAGCAAAGCAAATAGACAAGTACTTTATACCACGAAAACAAACCCTAGGTTTCCCTAAAGTTGAATATAAACTTCTTTTAAAAGGAAAGCTTACAAAAGTAAACAAGGCAACACTTTGGAATGAAAAGACTGAGCATAAATACTGACATAAACAAAGGTCAAGAAGTCCCAAGCATCAATCTAACCTACAAACAAAGGCTGCTCAGTACCTTGTCCAACAAGGTCAAACCAAAGAAAGAAGTAGGGGGAAAAGAAAGAAATAAAATTTCTTTTTAATTTTCTTTTATAAAATGCAAAAGAAAAACTACCTACAAAGCAAAGCATGCAGATAAAAAGAACAAAGCAAAAGGAACTTTGCTATGCAACCACCCAACAAACTCTAGAACCAACTAAAGTCATCATAAACCCTACTTGAAAGAAAGGCTTGTATAAGAGACAAGACAACTATTTTGGCAAGGTGAAGTAGACCAAACAAAGAAGGAGGAAAACAACATCCACAAGCTTCTGAAATCAAACAAAGGCCACTAATAGAGGCTGATTAGAAACAAAAGGCCAAAAAGCAAACCAATCGAAGGAAACAGGTGAAAGAGCAAAGAGTAAATCCTAATGCTATAAAGGGGCTTACCACATAGATAAAAAACAACAAAAAGAAAGACACAAACTCCCTGGATTCATGCACCCGCAGAAGACCTTAACAGACCCACCATGCACCTGAAATGCACTGTGCTTTGAGTAAACTTGGATCTAATAAAGAAAACAAGCAATAATTACTCCAAGCAAAAAGACTCAAAGGAGTTTTGAAAAAACAGGTAGGGTGATCACCAAAAGTCTTCAGACAAGCTACACATCATTCATAAAGAGACACCACTCACAAACAGGGATTACCTGAAGAAGGGAACAAGCAAAAACTTGACTTAAAAAATCCTAACTTCCAGGTATATACGTGACTGTCTATAAGGGCAGGTCGCGAATGATACGCGACTGTTCATTAGAACAACCCGCGCATGCAAACTTGTATTCGCGACTGTTCAAAAGAACAACCCGCGAATAGGTGTAAAAATCACAATTAAGGGTAGAAAAATACCTTAGGAAGGCAGGGGAGAGGGTGCAATCAGACTTAACAATGTTCCTAAGTGGCAAGAAGGACCTGAAACAATGCAAAAGCTGAAAGAAATCAAGAGAAAAACCCCAAACAGACAAGGCTTTCCCCAGCAGAGTCGCCAGTTCTGTTGTAAAGGAAAGTGTCCTATGGCTAGGGTTCAAGAGGCCATCAATGTACTGGGGTTGAAAGAGAGATGCACAATGTTCAGCAAGCATATAACAGCAAGTTTCGGAGATGAGAAATATCCACACCTGATTAACTGAAGGCTGGTCCAAGCTTTCTCTTCAATCCTCTTCTTGCTCCTCTCGCTCCAAGAGACCTGCAAAACAAGTTATACCTTCCTCAAACCATTATGACCACATATAAGACAATGATAATCAAATGAATATAAAACAATGATCTGAATAACATTATAATATGATCATAAACAGAGATTCAATCACACATTGAATAATGATTTGGGAAGAAGAAGGACATCACATATTTATTAATCTTGAAAACAAGTACAAATATACCTTCTCTTCAAGTTGGCACCTCACGAAACCTTGATCTGGTTCTGCTGTTTCTCTTCTCCAATGAATTCAGCCTCCAAGCTCTGCAACACAAGGGAAGACCTCCAGGGCAAAGGTGTAGGCAAAGAGAGTCCCGATTCGTCGAGCATAACAATGCATAAAATCCAAGTCCCCTTTCATGGACCTCCCTACCTCTATTTATATGATGAAGAAGAGTTAGGGGCGAAGCCAAAGTGGTTACAACTGAAGGAGTCAGTTGCATAACTATCCAAACTAACTCAAAAAGGCGTGTTTTTATGTTTTAATGTTAAGAAAAAGATGCACGACTATGAAGGAGGACAACCCATGCATGATACACGAGTTTGCATAAGAGAAACCCACGAATATATGCATGCGCGACTTGCAAAACACAAGAGTCGCGAGTGATGCGCGATTTGCACATAAGGAGAGTCGTGCATACATAAAAAAAAACACATTTTTAAGTTATTTATGGGAATTTTCAAACATTGGTGTCTTCTGGAAAGTTTTAGCTAACTAAAATACCTTTCCAACGGTATAGAAATGAGGTCAAACAGAGTTACAGAACTCAAGATATGGGTCCTCCAATATAGGTGTTTTTTCAATGACTTTCATGAAGTGTCGTCATGGAAGTGTCGACATGCGACGGAATCATGGGAAAGTGGTCACAGGCAGAGATGTGTCATTTTGAGCTATAACAGAGAGTGCAATGGCACTTTGTTTCTTTCTTGACCAGCTGATTGGCCCTTCTACAAGCATGAACACATATCCTGAAGTGGAATTTCTATCTGTGCTATCACCTGCCCAATCACTGTCAGTAAATCCAATCAATTCAAGATCAGATTTTGCTTTATAGAAGATCCCATGTGTCCTTGTTCCCTGAACAAAGTTAAGGATCCTTTTGGCTGCTTTCTAATGGATCTCTTGAGTCTGATCCATGAATCTAGAAGCCACACTTACTGCATAACAAAGATCAGGTCTAGTATGTGTCAGATATAACAAACAGCCAATCAATTGCCTATACAGTGTATTGTTTACCATCGGTGAAGAATCAGCTTCTTCCAGCTTCACTCCTAAAAGGAAAGGAGTTTTGCTTGCTTTGAAATCCTTCATTCTGAATTTTTTCAGTAAGTCCAAGGCATATTTGGACTAGTGCACCTTGATTCCAGCTTTGGTTTGAGAGATCTCAAGCCCCAAAAATTGACTTAAGAGCCCCAAATCTGTCATGGAGAAGGCTTGGTTCATAGCTCCTTTTAAGGAAGCAATCTCAACCTGTGAGCTTCCTGTAATGAGGAGGTCATCAACATATAAAACAATGATCATTAATGAACCATTAACTAACTTCAAATAGACATTTGGATCTGATTTGCACCGAACAAAATTCAGTGATAGCAAGAAGCTATCAATCTTGGCATACCAAGCCCTGGGGGCTTTCTTTAGCCCATACAATGACTTTCTCAATCTGCACACAAGAGAAGGGTTAGTAGAAAAACCTTGAGGCTGCTGCATATATATCTCCTTAGTGAGATCTCCATTCAGGAAGGCACACTTTACATCCATGTGATGTACCTCCCATTTCCTTGAGGCTGCAATGGCTAGAGCTAGCCTGATGGAATCAATTTTTGCCACTGGGGAAAAGGTCTCATTGTAATCTATGCCATGAACCTGTGAGTATCCCTTGGCTACCAATCTGGCCTTGTACTTCAGTGGTGAACCATCATCAGCAAATTTTGTCTTATAGACCCACTTACACTTTACTAGTTTTCTCCCTGGGGGAAGATCCACTAGCTCCCATGTGTTGCTCTTCTAGAGTGAGCTGAACTTCTCCTTCATGGTTGTTTGCCATCTTGGATCTCCTGCTACTTCTTCATATGTTTGAGGATCAGAATCCACCATCAAATATCATTTTTCAGCAAACGTAGGATCCTTCATGCATAGACCACTCTCAAATTGAGATCTAGTCCTCCTTGGGTCATTGGGATCCCCAGCTAGCTCACCTGATGCATGTAGTGTCTTGGATTCCCATTTTTACCTTGTGGGGATGTTAGGGTCTGAAATAAACTCATCTCCATCAGACAAATCAGAATCAGCATGTTCAACAAACTCTTTACTTACTTCTTTAGGTTCAGGTGGTGAAGAGGCTTCACCAACTTCCACTTCTGCAAGGGGTTCTTCTTCAAACTGAACACACCTTTCGATGAAGGATTTATTTGTGCTCAAATTTATCAACTTGTACCCTTTTGAATCTTCAAAGTATCCAACAAAAAGACACTCTTTGATTTGGGGCTACAAATCCTTCCTCTTCTGTGTCAGGATTCTAGCCCATGCCTTTGGGCCAAAAATCCTGAAATGGGTCACATCTAGCTTGTGCCCACTCCATGCTTCGAAGGGAGTCATACCATCAAGCTGTTTGTGAGGCACCCTATTCTGAATATAGGTTGCACAGTTGATAGCTTCAGCCTAGTACTTTGGTGGCAAAGTTTTGTCCTCCATCATGCATGTTGCCATCTCCTTCAGTGATCTGTTCTTCCTCTCAGCAACACCATTTTGCTGTGGTGTGTAAGGGATAGAATGCTACATTTGAATACCTGCATCTACACAATAGTTAATAAACTCGGACTTGACATACTCACCACCATTGTCAGATCCCAAGGCCTTGAGTTTCCTTCCAGACTGGTTTTCAACCAAAGCCTTAAAGACTTTGAATAGGCCAAAAACTTCAAACTTGTGTTTCAGGAAGTGAACCCAGCAATACCTGGAAAAGTCATCAATGAATGTCAATGCATATTTGGCCTGACTCATAGACATATGATGGAATGGACCAGCAACATCACTGTGGATCAGCTCGAGGGGTGCAGAGGTTCTCTCGTGACTAGCTCTCTCAAACTTATGCTCTGGGTGTTTTCCTAGGATACAACCTTGGTAGACTCCTTTGGAAAATTTTATCTTGGGAAACCCTATGACCATTTCTTTTTCACTAAGATCAGACAGATACTTGTAATTTAGATGGCCAAATATTCCATGCCACAGCTTGCTGGCTTCATTAGCATGAATGAGAAGATCATAGGGGTTTGATTAAGGTAGGAAGTGTGAGAACATGTATACCTTTTGAGCATGATTCGCAACTCCTTTTGCAATGACTCTACCAGTTGAAATATCAGTTGTCACGTCCTGGTCTTGACCCCGTTACATTAGATGTATATGATGTATATATTGTAAATGATCATGGTGTGGAGCTAAAGGCCAAGGCCCCGCCATTGATCGATAATGCTATGTTTTGGATTTAAATCGTCACCAATTGAATATCGGGGCGTGCGGCACATATTAAGTTTCAGCATCATGTAAATATGCATCTATAATTAATTAAAATGAACACAACCAGCTACGGCCGCGACAACTAAATCGAATGGGGCATGATCTTCCAAGGGTAAGGATGTGGGGAAATTGTCCAACTTTAGCCAATAAGGGAAATTACCCATGTGACTTCTTCTTTTTTTTACCCAACCACTTTCATTGAAGAAAGACTGCTGGTGGTTGAGGCAGTTATTGCATGGAAGGGGAAGAGTATGGGCAACCAATTTCGAATTGGGCAGAGACCCATTTTTGGAAAAACGTGTTCTGACAACCTGGGTAAGGAAAAGGCCCAAAATCGTATGCCATTCTGCTATGCAATCACGTTTTTGAGTTTTTCTCACGTTTTGGGAGCAGCTGGAGTTTCCTGTGTGTTTTTCCTCCCACGTTTTGGCTGTTGGCTTCATTTTTCCCAGGGATTGGAGGTCGTTTTTGTAATGCCAGGGCCTGGGTTGCCTTCCTCACGTTTTTGGAGATGCTGGTGCATTTTCCATTCACGTTTTTGTGATTTCATGTGTTTTTTTACCATGGCTGTGAAGAGCCATTCATGTTTTTGGTTGTCTCACTAACTTTTGGGTCTCACGCACTGGCTATTTGGGACGTTTTTCCCTGCTGTGAGTTGGTTTCCCTGATAAGCTTCAGGACTGTGTGTTTCCCCCATGTTGTGAGCCATTTTTGCTGTTTCATTGGGGCTGTGTAATTCGTTTTCCTGTTTAAGCTGTGAGAGCTGAATTAATTGCCGGAGTGCAATTGTTGGCCTTCAGATTGTATTGGGAGCAAGGGTGTTGGCTTAGTTGCTTGATAAACCTGGTGCTAGAAACCACACAGGCAGAGCTAGAGGGCTGGCCTTCTTCTCCATCACCCCTGAATAGCACTGGAAGGGAATGCAGGGCCTGAGGGACTGTGTAGCAGAGAAGGGACTGATTCCTTGTGTTGGGTGTGGATGGGTGTCTTAGAGGTCAGGCTAGTTTTGGTGTGGGTGTTCTTGGCTCTGTAATGAGCTCACCAGCTTAGCAATTGCCTTCTTCAGCTCCTTAATGGCATGATAAACCCAACTTGGTTGGCTTGGCTATGTGTTTTGTGTATCCTGGCTATGTGTAAGCCTGCTAGTTCCCTTATTCCTTGGAGAATCATGCCCAGCTCGGGGGTGGCAGCGTTGCTGAGAGATTGATGAGCACGCTGGCCTATGGTTGGGAGGAACGTTGCAGCGACGTAGCTGGTTACGGAAGAAGTTCATTATAAGATAAGTGATCTTGTGCATTTTACCTCTGCAATTCTATAATTTCTGTTAATGTAAATTGATGAACATGTGAATGAATGCTTGTTTAATTGCATGTTGATTCCGCTGTGCAAGGATAAATAATTGTAGCTGTGTATGATGATAAAAATGCATCTATGTGTGATAAACATTCCTGTGTGCATGTTTTTAGTTCAAAGTCTCTTTAAGCATTCCGTTTATGAATTTTATTTAAGCCTATACATGTTCATGGGCACTTAGCCCGGTCTGATAAGATAGTAAATCGCGTCCTCTTTGCCGGTCGAAGGCTTGGGGACGTGACAGTATGGTATCAGAGCATTGGGTTGCAGCAATGGGCCTCTGTGGGCCAGGAATATGCAGTGACAGAAGGTAGAATTACCTTCTCTGTCCAGCAGAACAGCGGTGAACCAATGAATTGAGAAAATTTGGCTAAGTCGGACCAATGGAATAAGCGGAAGACTATGAAAAATTCGAAATTGGGAAATTTTGTGAACAGTCGGAAGATCGGGAGAAGTTCCCTGTCCGCCGTTGCGGATGGTCTCACGAAGTTCCTGTCCGCTGTTGCGGAAGGTTTCGTGAAGTCCCTATCCGCAGTTGCGGGTGAACTGGTAAAGTCCTCCGTCCGACGTTGCGGACCGTGAAGCAATCGTGCTTCCGACCCAAGATTCACCCGATCGCCGACGCACAGAAAAGTTGAAAATCCGGCTAAGTTTGGGAACAGTCGGGCCATTGGAGGAAGTGAACTTCCGCCGTTGCGGAAGGATGGGTAAAGTCTTTCGTCCGCCGTTGCGGGTGGCAAAGCAATCTCGCGTCCGGTCCAAGAGTCACCTGACCGCCGACGCCACGGAAAAGTTGAAAATTTGGCTAAGTGACGGAATGATCGAAATGATGAATGGTCCGACGTCCGATGTTTCAAGTTTCCGCCGACGTCCGATGTTTCGAGTTTCCGTCGACGTCCGATGTTTCGAGTTTCCGCCGACGTCCGATGTGGTTCTAAGCGCCAAGTCGGAAGGTTTGAAGCTTGGTGTGAGCCGCCGTTGCGGAAGTAGAAGGCATCTGTCGGCCGATCAGAAGGACTGCCGACGCCACAAGAGAGAAAGCGCACCGATTAGAGGGGAAAATGTTCCGCGGGCCGCCGTTGCAGAAGGCTGGAACTTCCGGGGGAGCTGCCGTTGCGGCTGCGAAGATGAACAGACCACCCGATTCCAAAAGCTTCCGACCGCCGATTAGGGACACAGCCGACAGTCGATCCAGCGGAGGAAGGAATGGGAAAGGAGCCGACGTTGCGGCTGGGAGATCGAAGTGGGAGCTGACGTTGCGGCTGTGAAATTGGTTTGGGAGCCGATACAGCGGATGTGATGATGGTTCCAGGAGCCGATTTCAACTGTTTTTGGAAGGATTTTTGAGCTGTTTTCAGGGAAATTTTCAGGGGATAAAATGCGAGATGAGGCAGCGAGCTAATGCGCCAGATTGCGCGAAAAACAACAATTTACAAAAAAAAAAAAACGAGGGCGCTGCCCTCGACCCGCCCTGCAGTGGCAAGCCCCCTTGACCCCCGTCGTCCCCCTCAGATAGACGTTCTTGGATGAAGAAAGTTTTGTGTGTTTGGGTATTTGTAATTTTATGATTATTCCCAGAGAAGGTAAGTGATCGTGATTTATATAAATGTATGCATCTAACAATTGTGTTGTTATTAACACGTTTGCAGAGACATAATCACCTTCCAGGGAAGTATTCCAAGTAGTGCAGTTGGTAAGTAAGTTGCGGTTCAATATGAGAACCCAGGATGGGTATGATGCCCAGGACTCTTACGAGAGAGCAGAAGATGCCATGGTAGAGAATGCCCGCAATAGAAATGACGACATTGAGTCTAATGGACGCAGATTCCAAGAGACACCGTCTGATGTTGCAGCCACTATGAGAAGCCTGATTAAAGCCCAAGAAGAGCAGCATCAGTTGAATGCTGCAATGTTGCAGAGTTTGACAGACTTGCATAAGAAGATAGACTCTGGACAAGGTACAGCAAAGCCAGAAGGCAGTAAGAGCAATACTAGGAAAAGGAGAAGGACTTCTAGTGGATCATCTGATTCGGAAGAATCCAGTGGGGATTCTAGTTTTTCTTCTCATAAAAGAAAAAGAAAGAGACACCATAGGGATCTCTCTCGTGATGAGTTTAAAAAGGAAAAACCTCCTACATTTGATGGCGAGATAAAGACTGGACAAGAGGCTGAAGCTTGGCTTCTTGGTATTAAAAAGTACTTTCAAGTGCATGACTATTCAGGAAACATGAAGGCAAGAGTTGCCATATTCAATATGAACGGAAGGGCATCCATTTGGTGGGAACACTTCAAGCAAGTGAAGAGGATCAGTGAAAGGAGACTGAAGTGGAAGCAGTTCAAGAAGTATTTCAAGCAGAAATACCTATCTCACAGGTATTATGATGACAAGATTAAGGAGTTCCATGAGTTGAGATTGGGCCAGCAGACCATGGAAGAGTATGCTAATAAGTTTTTGGAGCTGTTGAGGTATGTCCGGTACATCAAAGATGAAAAAGTGTAGGTCCAACGTTTTCTGAGTGGATTACCTCAGTCTTATAAAGATAGAATCGAGTTCTATGAACCTAGAACTCTTGAGGAAGCAATAAGGAAGGCTAAGTATTGCTACGAGCAAAGAAAAGGTAAACCTGATTACCATAAGGCATGGAAGGACAAGAAGAATGATAAGTTTGACCAAAGAAAGAAGGGTTTCAAACCTTCTAGCTTCAGGAATCAGCAGAAGCAGCCATCTAAAGCTGCTAGTAAGCCAATTGGAGTGACCGGAGAAAAGCCTAAAGATCCACAACAGAATAGAGGGCCACTTCAATGTTGGAAATGTGGAGGACCCCACATGCGCAGAAATTGTCCACTCGAGAATGAGAATGCAAGGCCAGCCTATAACGTTCAAGAAGCAGAAACAGTGGGTCAAGTAGTAAGGGCAGTTCCTAGGATCTATGCAGCACTGGAGGATCGTCAGGCAGATCACCAGTCAGCTGTGGTTGAAGTAGCAGGTAAGATTGCTGAGCAATCTGTTTCTATTTTGATTGACCCTGGTTCTACGCATAGTTACATTACTCCTAGAGTAGTGGATATGTGTGCTTTTAAAAAAGTAAAGCATAGGAAGTCTTGGTTAGTTCAGTTAGCCACGGGAACTAAGAGGAAGGTCAGCGAAGTGGTAGAGAAGTGTCCATTGGTCATGAATGGATTGGTCACTTGTGTAGATCTGAATGTTCTACCGCTTGGTTCCTATGATGTTCTCATTGGAATGGATTGGTTATAAGCTCACAGGGTGAAGCTTGACTGTTACAATAAGACTTTCGAATGCATGAATGAAGAAGGGAACCTAGTAGTGGTGAAAGGCATTCCGAAGGTGATTTCAATACGACAGGTTTCAGCAATGCAGTTGAAGAAGTTCTGTAGGAAGGGTTGCTAGTTGTATGCAGCTCAGATTTTGGAGGAAACAAGAGATGAAACTCCTAGGTGGGAGGACTATCAAGTGTTACAGGAATTCAGGGATGTGTTTCCTGATGAGATTCCAGGGCTTCCTCCAAAGCGGGACATTGATTTCACAATTGAACTTGTGCCAGGAGCAGCACCAGTGTCCAAGGCACCCTACAGAATGAGTACCCCAGAGATGCTAGAATTGAAGATGCAACTGCAAGAGTTGTTGGACAAGAAGTATATCCGACCGAGTTCTGTTTGTAAAGAAGAAATATGGTACACTCAGGTTATGTATTGATTACAGCAGTTGAACAAAGTTACTGTGAAGAATAAATATCCTTTGCCTAGGATTGATGACCTCTTTGATCAAATGAGAGGAGAAAAGGTATTTTCTAAGATTGACTTGAGGTCTGGTTACCATCAGGTGAGAATCAAGGATGAAGACATTCACAAGACAGCCTTCAGGACAAGGTATGGGCACTATGAGTTTGTAGTGGTACCATTTGGTCTCACAAATGCATCGGCTACATTTATGTGCCTTATGAACAGTGTTTTCAGCCAGTATTTGGACAAGTTTGTTCTTGTTTTCCTTGATGACATTCTTGTTTATTCTAAGAATGAGGAAGAACATGAAGAGCAATTGAGGTTGACATTGCAAGTGCTTAGGGAGCATCAGTTGTATGCAAAACTAAGCAAGTGTGACTTATATAGAGATAGAATTCAGTATTTGGGTCACATTATCTCAGAGGAGGGTATATCAGTGGACCCTGAAAAGATTGAAGCCATTACGAATTGGCCTACTCCAAGAAATGTGACAGATGTAAGATCTTTCATGGGACTTGCAGGATACTACAGGAGATTCATTGAGGGATTCTCCAAAGTTGCACATGCCATCACTTCTTTGCAAAAGAAGGGGATGAAGTTTGAATGGACATCGAGGTGTGAAGAAAGCTTCCAGAGATTGAAGAGTCTTCTCACCAGTGCACCAGTATTGAAAGTTGTAGATCCAGAGAAGGATTTTGTGGTATGTACCGATGCATGTGGACAAGGGCTTGGAGGAGTCCTTATGCAGGACAATCACGTGATATGTTATGAATCGAGAAAGTTGAAGGAGCATGAAAAGAACTATGCCACTCATGATCTAGAGCTTGCAGCCATAGTACATGCTCTCAAGATGTGGAGACATTACTTAATGGGTAGAAGATTTGAGCTCAGAACAGATCATTGTGGGTTGAAGTATTTATTTGATCAGCCTACTCTGAATGCTAGGCAAGCAAGATGGATGGAATTTTTATGCGAGTTTGATTTTGAGATCAAACACATAAAAGGAAAAGAGAATAAGGTAGTTGATGCACTCAGCAAGAAAATGCAAGAAATGCATGTGGCATCTCTTAGTATTTTCCAGTCAGATTTGAGGCAGCAGATTGTTAATCATGTTGTTGGAGATGAATTGTATGAGCAGGTAAAAGACAAATTGCAGCAGCAAAGTCTTGAGAAGAGGTATGAAGGATATAAATTGGAAGGAGATGGGGTTCTCACTTTTAAAGGCAGAATTTATATTCCAGATGTAGTAGATTTGAGGAGAGTTGTTATGGATGAAATCCATCAAGCTCCGTATTCTGGTCACCCAGGATATCAGAAGACAATTGCTACAGCTAGAAAGCAGTACTTTTGGCCAGGAATGAAAAAGGATATGGCTGAGTACATTTCAAGGTGTATGAAATGCCAGCAGGTGAAGGTTGAGCACCAACATCTAGCAGGTTTGTTGCAGCCTTTGCCAGTTCCGGAATGGAAATGGGAAGTTATTTCCATGGATTTTATTACAAGGTTGCCGATGACTTGGAGACAGCATGATTCTATCATGGTTGTGGTAGACAAGTTGACTAAGGCAGCACATTTTATACCGGTTAAGTCTACGTATGAGGCTGGTGACATCGCAAAGATCTTCATGAAGGAGATATTCAAAATGCATGGATTGCCAAAGGCAATAGTATCTGACCGAGATGTCAAGTTTACTTCCCACTTTTGGAAGGGATTGTTTGTAGATTTGGGTACAAAGCTAAACTTCAGCACTGCATACTATCCTCAGACAGATGGTCAGACAGAGAGAGTTAATCAGGTGCTTGAAGATATGCTTTGCATGTATGTGATGGATAGACCAACCAAGTGGGAATA
>LPNX010564584.1:40076-63153 GCA_001517045.1 Pseudotsuga menziesii | reverse complement strand
TGACCTTATCCTGATTCAGAGTTTCTTACTCCTCCAGTTGGTCTCTTTTCCAATTATATGGGGAATCTGTTAATGTTTCCTACATTATAGATTTGTTTCCTTGGTCTTATTTCATGTCAAAAGCTGCCTAAGTCACTTTTGTGTCATGCTCACTGTTCAAGGATTAAACCTTTGTCGGCCATTCTGCAGTTGCCTTGACCTTTTGTGTCGGCCATTCCCTGGTATCAGCTCATTACATCATGTCTTTAGCGGTCCTTTTTGTGAAATTCAGTACCATTTCTAGATCCAATTAGTCTTTGACTTACCTCGTGTTGGATGATGAAGGATGCCTTAATGCCTTCCTTCTAACGGATCTATTCCTATCGACTGCAACACATCTTTCTCTGGGAATGAGATTTAGAGTTTTATGACAGTACCTTGGGAATTGTTTGTCCTCAATGGTAATTTCCCTCGCTATTGGGTAGTGGGGATACCTTAATGTCTCCTACTCGATGGATTCTTCAAGTGTTCGACTTCAAGTCCTTGTAATCACACTTGTTAGAATGTACTAGGTACCTTGGGGACCATTTTCATTAATGGTGGTTTCCCTCGTGTTTGTTAACGGTTTTCATTATTGACTGGTAATCAAACAGCTTCCTCCATGTTCGACTTCAACTCCTTTATTCGCATGGTTAGGATTCGTACCTTTTTTGGGCGGTTTGGATTGAAGACCTTGGGCTGACAGTAGCATTGTCATCATTTTTCTATTGCCCAAGTTGTGAAAGCCTTGTTATACTTTATATGACATTTTGCTGAGACATAGATCCACCTTGTATTCTTGTGGCTATGATCGATTGTTGAGCATGGATCCACCTTTTTCATTTGTGGCTATGACTCCTTTAGATTTGATATGGCGCCTTTTTGCATATTGAGCGACCATGATAGTTTCATCAGTTATACATATGTTGGATCCGCCTATATTTATGGTGATTTTTTGTATATGGACATGTATGTGCTAGAGATCAGTTTTTCTGACATTTATCTCTCTTTCAGGTACCTTCACTCGAGCCTTTCGATCTTGGATTCTCTGCTCTCTCCATACTCAGATGTTTCCTTTATAATGTATTTCGGCTATCGTCTTCCCCTCTAAACTCACACATTAGGGGGCATCAGTTATAGCTCAAAATGACACTTCTCTTCCTGTGACCACTTTCCCATGATCCTGTCGCATGTCGACATTTCCATGATGACACTTCATGAAAGTCATTGAAAGTCACTGAAACGACACCTATCTTGGAGGACCCATATCTTGCGATATGTAATTGCGTTTGACCTTATTTATACACCGTTGGAAAGGTATTTCAGTTAGCTAAAACTTTACAGAAGACACCAAAGTCTAAAAATTCCCAAAAATACCTTAAAAATGCGTTTTTTGTGTATTCGTGACTCTCCTTATATGCAAGTCGCGAATCATTCGCGAGTCTCATGTATTACAAGTCGCAAATGCATATATTCGCGGGTTTCTCTTGTGCAAACTCGTGGGTCATTCACGGATTGTCCTCCTTCATAGTCATGAATATGTCTCTTAACATTAAAACATAAAAACACGCCTTTTGAGTTAGTTTGGGTAGTTATGCAACTGACTCCTTCAATTGTAACCACTTTGTCTTCGCCCCTATCTCTTCTTTACCATATAAATAGAGGTAGGGAGGTCCATGAGAGGGGAATTTGAATTTATGCATTGTTATGATGGAGGAATCAGGACTCTCTTTGCCTACACCTTTGCCCTGGAGGTCTTCCCTTAGTGTTGCAGAGCTTGGAGGCTGAGTTCTTTGGAGAAGAGAAGCAACAGAACGAGAACAAGGTTTCGTGAGATGCCAAACTTGAAGAGAAGGTATACTTGTACTTGTTTTCAAGATCAATAAAGATGTGATGTACTTCTTCATCCCAAATCATTGTTCAATGTGTGATTGAATCTCTGTTTATGATCATATTATAATGTTATTCAGATCATTGTTTCATATTCATTTTGATTATCATTGTCTTATATGTGGTCATAATGGCTTGAGGAAGGTATAACTTGTTTTGCAGGTCTCTTGGAGCGAGAGGAGCAAGAAGAGGATTGAAGAGAAAGCTTGGACCAGCCTTCGGTTAGTCAGGTGTGGACTTTTCTCATCTCTGAATCTTGTTTATATATACTTGTTGAACATTGTGCATCTCTCTTTCAACCCTAGTACGTTGATGGCCTCTTAAACCCCAGCCATAGGACACTTTCCTTTACAACAAGGAGCCACCCCCTGTCCACGGCTTAAATGAAAATTAAAAAACCATTCCTTTAACTGGGGTTAGTGACTAGTGTACACAGTTGACGCGTGTTTGATTTTCAGGATGCATGTTTGATTCTTGGGGCCTACGTGTTTGAATATCCCAAGATTTCAAAAGGTAAAGTGCTGAACGCACATCCTGGAAATTGCCCAGAAACTTCCTGTGATCTGCATGAATACAAGTGAAGCAGAGACTCTCTCCATTGATTCCCTTTCTTTTCTGCATCCCTTCGGCAAAACTACTGATGCACCTGAAACGAAATTTCTCCAGTGTATATGAATAAATTCGGCTGCAACCTACACCTTACTCTATGATTTGTGAGAGAAATCTCCTTTCTTTCGAGTGCATTCATGGTGGAAGCAAAGACAATGGTGATGATGAAGACAAAGAGCCCACTCAGAGTTCGATTCTATGTGAAATATGGTCGAATGTCTAAGTTGGATAAAATATTGAAAGAGGAAGATCCGATTGATAACTTGTTGTGGTGTATTATGTATGTCATGTTTTTTCATTCTATGCTTTTCCTCCTTGTATCTTCCTTCTCTTCTAGTTCCATCCTAAACCTATGAAATATTTGGCAGAGTCCCTCTGTCAGTTTTTATATGTACACTCTTACAACTATAATTGTTATTATGCCCTTTTCCATGTTATGTCCCAAGCAGTGCATATGTCGAAAGACAAGGATAGCCATGATAGGAAACAATGGGAAGATGATTTCTATTTCTCTCCAAAGCATTAACCATCAATCATCATTATCCATCGATTTGTATTGTTCTATACATCAAGAAAACCTACAACCAACAACTGGTAATTTATTGACACATAGGAAAAAATTACGGCCGCTGATAAGATTAAATTACGACCGTTGATAGGATTGCGACGCATGGGAAACAAAGCATAGAATTTGATGCTACTCAACACATGGATAGAAAAATGAATGAAAATAAACTCTATTACACTCACCATCAATATCAACACACAGAGAGGAAAACCTGGACTCATGGGCAAAAGGGTAAAAGAAAGATACAAGGAGGTTCAAAACCTGGACTCATGGAGTTGCTAGCTCACCCTGCGAGGTGAAGGTAATGCGACTGCAAGGAATGAAAATAGAATCAGATTATAATCCCACTCAATTATATGTTATTATTGAAGCATTTAAAGATATCACTCCATTGTAGACGTACAGGAAGGGCCCATTACAGGCCTAATATAAAGTAGGTGATGGGTGCTTGTAGTGGGAGTCACTTTGCACACAAAAATTTGTTAATGAGAATCCACATTAAAATTGAATTGTAGGTAGGTGCCCTACCCATAGCACAAAGATTCTCAGAAAAAACACCATTGTACTGCATGAATCAAGGAACCGTAGGAAATAGGTGCAGTATGGTTAAAAATTGGTGGTTTTATACACGTGCCAAAACCACTTAACTTAAGTTAGGATAAAGTTTTACTAAGCTCCTATTTATAAACAATATAAATATAAAAGCAGAAAGGGTAGGAAACCAATATAAAATATAGAGACATAGTGCATATAGTAGACTCTACCTTTAAGCCAAAAAAACCATCCAAATAATAAAAACTCAAACATATTAGATCATTTTGTTTTAAGAAGAAGACTAGAGATTTATATATTTATATTTTAATTTTTTTAGAACCTAATTGAAATTTTGTTTAAGAAAAAGAATAGGTATTTATATTTTAATAAGTATAATTAATGGTATTTGGATCTCCTTTAGTTTATAAATGTATTTTTATAACTGAAAAAGACTGAACCAAACAAAGTTATGATGGGGATACTAGGGCTACCAATCAACATTCTTCTTTTCAAGTAGAATGAGAAAACCACCCTTCATGCATGCAGTTAAGTGTTATTGGGATATAAGTGTATGCTTTGGTCATGTAATTATGTGTGAAGAGAAAAGATAAACATAAATTCAATGGAATTGTTACCTCTATGAAAACTTGTGTCCCGTGACCTACAATATGTGCATGGAAGGGGGTTTGCTTCTGCATCCATGACGTCATGAAAATTAAGCAACAAGCTATTTGTTAGGTCATGATTTTTTCTTCCTTAGTTTTATGCTTTTATTTTGAACCTTGCTAGTATTTTTGCTTTTACGAAGTTTTGCTTGTAAAGGTTAATTTTGAGTTCAAGATTTTAGCTTTCATCATTTTTTATTTTTCTTATTTTTAAGCTTGTTGTTATAGATTTTCCTTAGAATTCATTCTTGAAGGGTTCTACAAAGTATATATGGATTAAATGGTTTCATAAATGACACTAACGTCAAGATTAAGCATATAAACTAAGTCTTAAACCTTATTAGTGACTTAATGATATAAAATTATGTGTTTGGACTTTCTTGTAGCGCAAGAGCGAAATCAATACACTAGAGCGCTACAAGAAAGTCACGAATGCGAAAATCATTATTTTTCAGTCCAATTTTTTAGGTGTCTTGTCCCTGAGGTGCTAATCACATCATTTGTTACATTTGATATGTGTTTTGCAAGGTTTATCATCAAAAAAGGTGGATGATCATCATGTAAGGTAGATCGTGGTGACTACATGCAATGCAGGGAGAATGATGACAGCAAGTTGAACGAGGCAGAGTTTTCAGGAGTATGTTCCTGATTTGAAGGATACGAAGGTATTGAAAATCGTGGTGAGAACATAATGCTGAGAAATCAAAGTTTTTACAACTAAATGAGGATTTAGGGCTTTCTAGTAGTGACAGTTTGAAGTGATATGGATAGTTAGAGACAGTTGGAATGTGAAATTCGACACCTAAACCTTGAAGAGATCGCAATCCAGTGCTTGTATTGATCTTCTGAGCAGGTACCCTGCATGGCATTTGCTAGGGTTTGTTTAATTTGAGGTCTTCTGATAAAATCCATAATGTCAAAATTCGAAGGAAAGATATGAGTTTGCTCACCTAATAGACTATTAATGATGAAATATTAACAAACACATTCAAGTATTCATCGTTTAAAATAGTACAATTCAGAGCAGAACTGTTAGGGGTCCCTAAATTTTGTGATTAGGTCAAACTGTTGAAATTTGGTATAGAAGATTCCCTGAACTGTGTGATAAGGAAGATTGTGATGATTTGAAGATAAATAGACTATGGAGTAATTGACAGGTGCTATAAACCATAGTGAAAATAAAGAAAAGTGGAAAAACTAATAGAGCTGAGCCCACTGACCTAAGTTGGATAGATAAATTTCTAGAATGTACAGAGCAATTTGCAAATGTAGGATGGTTTGCATTTTTCAAAAAGATTGATGGATATCATGCAGAGGTCTCACATAAGTTTGCTCAGTGCTATGATAAATACACTGTGTCTTTTGATACTTTGCAGTTCAAATTGGCTAAGGAGTTGGTAGCTGAGGCAACAGGCATCAAGAATGAGGGAGAACTATGGTTTAAGAAGGTTCCATTTACCTTCAGTGCAAAAAAGTACTTATTGCCTGGTGTAATTGCAGATTGGGGTAAAGGTGTACCCTGTTATAACCTAAGTTGTACTTAGTGGTTTTTTATCAAGTGATCCTAGTGAACCGGATAGGTTTAACTTGTTCGGACTTCAAAAGACCTTTGGAAGTACTTCTAGGAAGTGCTTGTTGTATCATATCACATGTTCATACCCCATGGGGGAATTGTAATAAATATTCTATCATGATAGTGTCTGTAAAAGACTCGGTCTCTTAGACTTTATTTGTCAATCCGATCAGCCCAGGGTGTTTTTTCCCTTGGTTATTATTGGTTGTTGAATAAACCACTGATAATTTCTGAGTTTTTCACTCCATACCTCCAAAGTTGGGGTGGTCGGCTTGGAATTTAGGCCTATTGAGGTTATTAGAGTCTATGTGTCAATGTATAAACATTATAGACATCATTTTTGAGTCATATGAACATGTCTAAGTCCCCCTAGGTGTTTTTCAATTTTTCAATTTTTTAGCTTTTTCAGTGTTTTTTATTAAAATTAATTTTTTCCAAAACTTAGGCTAATTTTTAATAGTTTAATTGGAAAATTTGATTTTGCAATAAAAGTGGGCCAAATAATCGGTTTCAGTCATGTAGGTGCTCATTTTCAAGATAAGAGCACCATGTAAGCCCATGGACCCACTATTTCGTAAGTTTTGAGTGATTTTCCATCACTCAGGTCAGAAAGCCCCAAAAATCAATTATTGATTATTTTAATTAATAAATTGATGAATATGGAGCAAATCCAAAATCATAAATCAGTCGATTCTCAGCCGATTTGATTGAAATCAGTCAGATCTGAAGCAGATTGATTGGATCTGACAAATACTTGACTAAAGGAGGTGATCAAATCAGATCCAGAGTTGATCTTCAGTTGTCTTCATGGGGAATTGCACCCTCTCTCTCTCCTTCACACGTGTGGACTCTCCTGGATGCTCTATGGACTGATGTGTCAGTGTATGGGTTGATGTGTCAGCTCAATCAAGCCCCCGGTTAACAAGTAGGCTCAGTTTAGCTTTAGTTCTACATTAATGAACTCTCCATCAGCTGATTTCATCTGATTCCATGAGGAATTGCGCCCCCCCTGGGATGGATGTCTTGTATTTTGTATATATCCAGGCACAACCTCCTCTTCCAAGCTAGTTAGAACTGGGATTGAGGTGTTGCTGCTATTGTACTGTTGTAATTATTCATTTGAAATAAAGAAAATCTTTGGAATCTAGATGGTGTTGTTCCATTACATGTGTGGATGATTATTGCCATTATTTTACTGAGGTAACCTGTATCTGTATTCATTTTTTTGCTAATTGCTTGTAGATCCGTTGTCAAGATTGATAATAGGCTTATTATAATATTGATAGGAAAGGTGTTTTTCAATAAGTTTATTTACCATCTCCTTCCTTCAATGCATGTTTAGAGATCTATATTCAACATGTCCTATAAGCTTATATGCATGTTATTTTGAATCTCTGTGTGTGTACTAATCGGATCTCACAAGTTTCTTGGCAAGTTCTTTGATTTCAGCTGAGCTGCAAGTTCCTACATTGGAGAGGATGTTGATCTAGTTTGCTTATTCACTCTCTTAAAAACCTTCCAAAGGCATAGTCCCTCAACATTCCACCTGAAAGCTCCACTGTGGATCTTCAAGGAAACCGACATTTCTCTCATTTCTTCCTCCCTCAAGATCAACTCTTCACTCGGTTACCTTTTCATAGCTTTGATTTTGTTTAGATCTATCATATTAAAAGTAATTTCAACATATATATATCCTATTGAATCTCATATTCTAGATCTTAGTTTTTTTTTGCACATAAAGTTCAATTTTAAGAGATCTAGCTAAAATTACCATATTTTCGCAAGCATTTTAGTGAAAATTCGTAGCTTGCTGTTATGGTACTTTCATTTGCTGTATGATAAAATTTAATATTCTTCAATATCAGTGCATATTTCATTGGCTGCACAAACAGCAAGCCAATATCCTAAGGAAATCTTGCTTTCCTTGGTTCCTTTGTCACCTGTTTAGCTAGTTTTAAGTTCATCTTTTTTGAGTTAAGGTAGGCTGATCCAAAGGTACTATTAAAGTTATTTTGGGAATATTTAATTCTTATATGCTTGCTGTTTTTTATCAGGTTTTACATAAATAAAGGAAGCTTTTGTTCAGAAGTGGCCTCGGGAGCGTTCAAATCCCCCCAGGGGTCTCCCATTTGACTAGAACCTTTGATTTTCACACCTTGTAATATCTTGATTTAAATCCATATAAGGATCAAGAGTAATTATATCAGTTCTCTGATATTGTAACCGATGTTAATAAAATTATTTTTGAATAGGCTCTTTCGAGCCCATTCCCCATCCCCCCTGGGGGGATTTGCGTCAGTGTCCTTTTTGTTGCTTTTTGCTCATTTATTTTAAAATTAGTATTGATCTAATATGAAGGGTAGTATAATTTATTTTATTATTAATTTCATATTCCATACTTTATATTTCAAATTAATCTTAATACTTACCCCACGACTTCCCGATTGACCCGAAAGGGGAAAGAGATTCATGGTAGGACTAATTAGAAAACTAGAATTGTGGATCTATTTTATTTTGATCATTTTTTTTTCAGCTATTATAAAATTAACCCCTCCTCAATTCCCCGATTGAGATCCACTTGGATCGAAAGAGGTTCTTGGAGGGTTTTCTTTTAAACAAGAACACCTAGTTTAAAACTTACTAAAATTGACAAGACTCCAGTGTGTATGCTCTGCACTTGGCTGTGGTTTGTCCAATCAGTCAAGATATATCAAAAAAACTTGAGTCACTAGTATAATTAGGACTCACTCTCCCAAATTAACAAAACAACAGGTGAAAATCCAACATCTAGATCGAACCATCACGGTGGAAAAATACCCAAAGGAAGCGGGAACTTCTGAAAAGTGAACTCGGGGTGCCGATCTCTGTCACACCCTAATGGGTGTGTTATGAACAATAGCCTCAGAGACTCCATTTCATCCCACATATTCCTTGCAGGTAGTAGTGAAGGTTTAGTTTTGGACATACTCCAAGTACTCTAGGGTATATCTGGAGTCCCCCCTTTGCCTAATTTTAATCAACTTACGCTTCAATTTTAACTTAAAACATACCAAGAGGCAATCGCAAAACACTCACTCTAAGCACACGCTAGTACATTGTTTCTATTTTTTGACTCCATTCTAAGGCACTGGTTATTTTCTTGTTTTATATATATATTGTGTCTCAACATTGTGCTTTTGTGTGTTCATCTTTTGTATCTTGCCATCTTTGATCATCTATAGTTAAATTGAAAACTCCTAAGTAACTCAATCAATTTAACATCACAACACTAAGTAATTATCCTTAGTAACTTAATAGGGTCTACCCCCCTTGGCTCCTTTAGGAGTTGATCCTAAACGGAGGAATCAAGAACAAGGTGACAACCTTGACTCGAGACATGCCCCCAAGGACACACTGAGTGGCTTGAATATTTCTTCCACGTGACCCAGGTGTGTGAAATATGGCAACATACCCATTCATAAATTCAAGCCTGAATGGATAGAACCCATACAGGTTTTACAGAGTTACATCACCTGTGAAGGAAGATATGCCTTCATTTTTAAATACCACTTCAGATTTCTTCGCCACCTCAATAATGAGTCCAAGATGAACCTACCCTTCTTATTTCTAAATAGCTTGTAGAAGATGTCTTGCAGAATTAAGGAACACCAAAATCATACTAAACAGTCCATTTTCCACCATGGACTTATCAAACTCATTATAAACATTCTTTTGCAGAGTAGGGGAGAGACTTGGGAGTATTTCCTTTTCTGGTCAGGTTTTCAAAATGGTCAAGAAGGAAAGTCTCACAGAAGAAAATTTGATAAATGACAGACCTTGATTAGAAAGCTCAAGCAAAAGGTAAACATCAAAGATTAAGACAGGATTAAATTAGAAGAAGTTTCAGATCATGCAAATGAATATTTTCAATCTAGACAACACCTTAATGACATTGAAAGAAAAGATTTACAGTCTAATAATAAGGAGAATGAGCCTATTTAAAATGATGTATCAGCAGAGACAATTGTTGATGAAAAGATTATACCTATAGAGAAAATTCCAAGTGAGAAAGAGGACATTGAAGTTCAAAGACAAATTCCAATCACAATTCTGTCAGAAGATGAGAAATGCATGTTTGAGGATGATAAAGTCCATGTTATTGATGCAACTAGGGTTTGTACTAAAAAGGAGTTTCACAGTCAGGATGATGAGGTAACAATACCAAAGAGAAAGAAACTAAAAGTTGTTGAATTTTCCTCAGTTACCCATCAGGGAAAAACTTTAAAAATGTTAGGGGAAATTGCTCATGTGTGGAGACCAAAAACCAGACCCAGAAACAAGCTTAGACTGAATATGAAGAAGTTGTTGAACCCTAAATTGAGCAAGGAAAGAGTAATAGTGATATATGATTCCTCATTTGATGAAAATTTGAATGCTGATAAGGGTGACAGTAAAGGTAAAAGGCCAATGGAATCAGAAAGAGAGTCTTTCCTTACTGAGACTAAACTATCTGATATATTTCTAGAGGTACGAAGTAAAATGCTGCATGAATAGTAAGAAGGTGAAATAAAGGATTCTCACTCAGAAAAGAAGGTGATGGTTGAGGAAAATGTTCCATGTGAAGCTGAGACTAAAGAAAACCTAAGTTTTCCTAAAACTCCTACAGAATTGTTTCCAGAAGATGAAGAAATTTATAAGAGATTAAACATTCCATGGCTTCCAAATGAGATGCAAACCACAGCAGGAAATAAAGCCTTCGATTCAGAAAAAGAGAATTTTCATAGAAGTGTAAAACAATATAAGTATCAGGTGGAATATATGCAGGAGACAAATTATGGCTTGGTCATGGAAAATATAAGACTCAGAGAGGATCTAGATGAGGTGAATAGACACTATCATGAGCTGATTGCAGTTTCAAGAGAGGCATTGAAAAGGAAGAGGAATACAGAAGGTCAATTTACAATGCTGAAACAAACCATCAAGGATCTCTAGAAGCAAAATGAAGAACTCACTAGAAAGATGGTAGATATGGAAGCAGATCAACTGAAGGCTAGAAGAAAGGCCCAAGCCCTAGAAGGGATAGCCTTGTTAGATGAAGCAGCTAAATATCTGTAAAGCTTGTTAACACAATCATTTATTAGTTATGTTTTGAAGGATATTTCATTTTTGTAATTATTATTTAGATAAAACTATTTCGATGAGTAGGCTAAAAAGTAGTTAGGGTTTATTCCTTAACCAATTTTGAAGGATAGTATTAATGTATGTCACAAAGAGGACTAATGGTTTGATTTTTTTTTGCTGGCAAGAGGAGGTATTTAGACTTGTTCATAAGCTAAGTAAATGACTCTTATGTGTATTTGAAAGACAGATTATAAAATATATTCTCTATTTACCCTTTAGTTTGTTCTCTGGCTTCATTTATAGCTTGTTTTAGCTACTCAATTGGTAATTTCATTGCTTGTTTAAAGTTTTTATACTTGGAGTGCTTACCATTTGTGGATGAACCTCAGTGTTGTTTCCTGTTGGATAATGGTTATTATGTTATGCATCTTAGTTTTTCTATGCTTGTGATTTAGTGTTTATTTGGATTTATGAATGCATTCCCTCTTGTCATCAAACTTCTTAACCAAAAAACCTTAAAAACCCTAAAAACCCTATTTTGTTTTATTGAAATATTTGAGATTGTGTTGGCTTGTTCTCTTATAGTCTCGGAACAATTTCTGGCATAAACATCTTTGGCGCCATTGTTGGGGAGCGAAGTTGAAAACATATTTTTCCCTGGGATACTTATCGTTTCACTGGTTTTAAGAGGTGAACTTAAACCAGCACATCCTAAAGACTACTTTTCACTAGTTTGTCATAGTGGCTAATAGGGGAATTGGAACTAGAAACAGACCTATTTCACCTTTGCAGTTGGGTGTTTCAGCCCATAACAGATATTGCAAAAAGCAAGGAAGATTATAAGGTCTCAATCATTACCAGCCCTATGTCACCCTGATCAGTTCGATGGTTCATCACCTTTATCTATTTTGAGAAAAGAAGTAGAAGCTTCACCTTGGTTAAAGCCTATAATTCCTGTAAGTAACTTTCAAGTTTTCACTGATCCTCAATCCTTCAAAAAGGAAAAAACAGTATCTCCTAGTAAAATTCCTCTATTTCATTTGAAAGTTGGTAAAACCCCTTTTCAGCCAAGTTCCAGTCAAATCTCTCCATCACCAAAGTCAGTCAGCCTTAAAATGGCAGCCAAAAATCATCCTATAGATATGATGGACCAAATGGTTGCAGCCAGGTATGCACCATTAGTTTTGCCTCACCCTTTGAATGCACTTCCTGGAGGTGACTATCAGAAATACCTGACTAGGTTTAATGGACAGGGTGAAACTACAGCTGAAGAGCACTGGGAAGCCTTTCTCAGTTATGCTGATAACCAGAATATTGAAGCTAAGGACGTATGGATGAGGATGTTTGTGCAAAGCCTTGATGGAGATGTCCAAAAATGGTTTAGAGACCTTCCCACAAATTCTATCACCATCATAGAAGAGCTTCAGGACCTCTTCATGATACAATCGGGTGACACCAAAGATCATACTTATTATATAACTGAATTTGGAGCCCTTAGGAGAAAAAAGGATGAAACCATTGCAGACTTTTCAAAAAGATTCAATAAAATGTATAGTAGAATTCCTGTAGAAATAAAACCTTCAGAAACATCTGCAAAACTCACATATGCAAATGCTTTCGACCATGAATTTTCCTTACTACTAAGAGAAAGAAGACTTGTTTCTTTACTGAACATGTAGGATGCAACATTGGAAGTTGAGTCTAATAGATTGGCTTCAAATAGATTGAATAAGGAAACAACTCAGCAGATGTATGACAGGAAAGGTAAAAAGGAAGCAACTCCAGGGGTTTCAACATCTCATTCTTCAGAAGGAAAAATTGATGAGATGGCTAAGTTAGTGAAGATTTTGACTACAAAATTAAACAAGTTAGAACTAGAAATAAATTCAAGCAAGCATGTTCAAGAAGGTGAAAGAAACCCTAACAATTAGAATCAATTCAGAAGACAATTTGCTCCTCGCTTCATACCTAGAGAATGAAGAAATAATGATATTCAAAGAGAAAGGAGAGAGACTGAGGACCAAAAAGTACCACCACCTCTTCAGAACAATGTTGTTAATAAAGAAGAGATTGATGAAGAAGTTTTATCTAAAGACACAGATCAAGATATGAATTATTTTGGAGAACAGTTGACTGAGGGTTTTGTAACTGAAGAAGAATTTTTAAATGCAGAATATTATGATGTTGATATGTTTGAAACAGAGGATGATTTGAATCTAAAAATGACTAATGTAACTGCTGTTGTCTATCAGAATGAACCAAAAGAATATTTTGAATTTGAGGTTAGGCCTAAAACAAGTAGTATATAACCCAAAGAAGAAGGTAGTTCTACCTACAAAACAACAATCTGATCCTGTGTCAGAGAAAAAACAAATTCATGATAAGAAAAAGAAGAGTATGGAGGTTGAAGAGGTAAATAAAACTGTGCAAAATTTTAATCTAGAAAATGAATTAGGCAAAATAAAGATTCCTTTGCCTTTTACTGAATTAATGAAAAATCCTTCTTATAAAGAATCAGTTCTTGAAATGATTGGTTCAGCAAACAATTAGCCTCTTTCTGATACAGTGAATCTACAAGAAGAAAATCCTAAGATCTTTATTGGATCAGCTTTGGCTGAAAAAACTGAGTATGAAGCAGGTGCTTCACCGCCATTTTACATTACCCCGACAGTCCATGAACAAATGATACATAACTGTCTTTTATATTCAGGAGCATCACACAACCTAATGCTGAAGGATGTCATGGAGGCTTTAGGTCGGAGTATAAAAAAACCATACAATGATCTGTATGCTTTTGATTCATGAGCTGTGAAGTGTTTGGGTGTGATTAAAGACATGGTTGTCAGCTTGGATCAATTACCAATGAAAAGTGTAATCATGGATGTGGTGGTAGCAAATATTACACCTAAATTTGGGTTACTTCTCTCTAGGTCTTGGGCAAAGAAAGTTGGTGGAACTTTACAAATGGATTTATCTTATGCTACTATTCCTGTGTTTGGAGGAGAAAACAGAAGGCTGTACAGAGAGCTTCAATTTGCCTATATTGTGACAGATGACAAGAACCCTACAAACCATCCTCTGTATGTTGTTGATAAAGATTTGGGTACTTGCATGTTACATTTTAGTGATGATGACAATACTGCAGGTTTTTTACAGGTTGAAAAGGAACAGCCAGTTAAATGCAGTAAGGAACAAGAAGATGAGCTTTGGCAATTATACTTTGATGGATCATCTTGCAAAGAAGGTGCTGGAGCAGGGGTTCTTCTCATATACCCTGGTGGTGAAATAGTAAAGCTGATGTATAAAATAGAATTCATTACTACAAACAATACTGCTGAATATGAAGCTTTGCTGTTAGGATTGAAGGCTACTAAAGATTTCCGCATTCAGTAGATTTCTGCATATGGAAACTTTGAGTTAGTTGTTCACCAGGTGAGGAACAAGTATCAAGTGAAACAGGATTTGCTGAAAGTCTACCAAAATGATGGGACATGATCGATAATTATTTTGTAGCTTTTAACATTACCTATATTCCAAGGGATCATAATCAGACTGCTAATTCATTGGCCTTAGCAGCTACACATTTTAGAATTCCCAAAACCACACAGTTGAGGTATCCCATTGAGATTAGGTACAGACCTTCTATACCTCATAATGTAAAGTAGTGGAGAGTGTTTGAAGATGACACTGAAATTAAAATATTTCTGGAGCTTACACATGAGTTTTCTAATTCCCTGATTGATCAAGAAGAAGATGATGAGGATGGAGATGTTGAAGAGATTGCTGAAAATGAAATTGTTGGCCATAAGATTACTGAACTAAAAGGTAATTTCATTGCAAAAGGTTTGGTACCTTTAGAAAGGATATTTTTGAAAGATGATACACCTCTAAAACCTGTTGTACAGTCTTCAGAAGAGAATGTGGTAGATTGTAACATTGGTACTGCAGAACATCCTAGAATGGTGAAAATTTCGAAAGCACTCACATCCGAATAGAGAAATAGGTACATTAAATTGTTAATGGAACATGTTGATGTCTTTGCATGGTCTTATGAATAATTGAGAACATATGATACTGGGATTATACAACATAAAGTCCCTTTAAAAGAGAATGTTAAATCCTTTCGTCAGAAATTAAGGGGGATTAGTCCAGCCTTGTTTCCTATTATTGAAAAAGAAGTGAAGAAGTCAGTAGATGCCAAGATCATTGATCCTCACAGGTGCTCTTCATGGGTGGCTAATCTAGTTCCTGTTAGAAAAAAAGAACGGAGAAATCAGACTGTGTATTGACTTTAGAAACTTGAATAGATCTTCACTAAAGGATAATTATCGTTTGCCTATAATTGAGAAAATATTGTAGAAGGTTGTTCGGGCATAGAGGATTTATATGGTTGATGGCTTCTCAGGATACAATCAAATTTATGTGCATCCTGATGATAAAGAGAAAACAACTTTAACTACTCCCTGGGGAACTTTTATGTATGATAAGATTCCTTTTGGTTTAATGAACGCTGGAGCAACTTTTCAGAGGGCTATGGATATAGACTTTGTTGGGGAAACGGACAAGTTTGTGCTAATTTACTTAGATGATATTACTATATTTTCACAATAAGATGATGAACATCTGAAATATTTGAAACAAACTTTCCTTAAATGCAGAAAATTTGGTTTGTCCTTGAATCCAAGGAAGTCACACTTTGCTGTACAGGAAGGCAAATTATTGGGTTATTTAGTTTCTGCTGATGGTATAAGGATTGACCCAAAAAGGGTGAAAGCAATATTGAAGATAAGTATGCCAAGGAGTAAAAATGATGTCCAATCTTTCATTGGTAAAATCAACTTTCTGCGTTGGTTTATACCAAACTTTGCTGAGACTACCAAGCAGATTATAGCCATGCTAAAGAAGGATCAAGAAGTCAAGTGGACCACTGAAGAAAAGAAATCATTTGAAAAAATCAAGATGGCTCTTACTGAAGCTCCTGTATTAGTAAGTCCATATTTTACCAAAGAATTTCTAACCTTTTCCTTTGCATCTGAAGATACACTGGCAGTTGTTCTGTTGTAGAAGAATAAGGATGGTCTTGAGCAACCTATTGCATTCTTCAGCAAAAATCTCAAAGATTCTGAATTAAAACACATTATCTTAGAAAAACAGGCTTACTCTTTAGTAAAGGATTTGAAATTTTTCAGAATCTATGTTTTGCATTCCAAAGTTATTTCATATGTGCCTAATGCCTCTATAAAAGATGTTTTGACACAGCCTGACAGTGAGGGGAAAAGAGGCAATTGGATTGCTAAAATCATGGAGTATGATGTAGATATCAAACCTACCAGACTAGTCAAGGGACAAGGTTTAGCCAAATTGTTAGCTGAATCAAATTTCCAGGCTTTAGGATTTCATTTGATAGAAGAAGAGCCAGCTTAGGAAGAAAATAAAGCAGAGCTAGAGAAAGAAAATATTATGGACTTCTATTCAACATCCACATGGTATGCAGACATTGTGTATTTTCTATTGTATTTGCAATGTCCTGAACACTTAGATAGAAAAGCTGCTAGATATTTGAAGCTAAGAACTACTAAGTACTGTTTGGTAGAACATCAGTTATTTTGGAAGGATCCAGGGGGTATTCTACTCAGATGTTTAGATAAGCCTGAAATTGAAGGAGTGATTTCTGAATCTCATGAGGGTGCTTGTGGAGGTCACAAGTATTGGAAGGAAACAACATACAAAATCTTAAGAGCTGGGAACTATTAAGTCATGAATTTTTTTTCTTTAGTCTTATATTTTGCTTGTGATTTTTTGTTTTAAGCTTGCTCATTTGCTTACTTCTAGGAAATTTTGGTTTAGAGTGAAATTTTGATTTTTTGCCTATAGGATTTCATTATTTTTGTTTTTCTTATGTACTAAAGGGTTCTATAGGATATATGTTGAGTAATAGTTTCATAAATAAGCACTAAGACCAAGTTTTAGTCATATAAACCTATGTTAAAGTCGAATTAGTGGTCAAAAAGCACAAACTTTGATTTTTAAACTTTCTTGTAGCGCAATGGTTAAAATTTTACGTTGGGGCGCTACAAGAAAATTGCGGGTGCAAAATTTGTTAGTTTTTACACCGAATTCTCCAATGTTTTCGCTCCTGGGATGACTAATCACATGTGTAGGCATGTTTAATATGTTTTTCATAAAAGATAATCATGCAAACAAGTATTTTCTATGACGTGAGGGAGATCGTGGAAGTCAGAAGTTAAGGCTTGGCAAATCATGACAGATAGTGAAATGAGGCGAGATTGACGGGAAAGAGGTTCTCCAATTAAGCATTACGAAGTTGGTGGAGAAGTGGAATGAAGACACATTAAGAAGGAATTTAGGGTTTCACAGCACGACAGTTGGAAGTAAGCTGAAGACTTGAGGACACCTGGAGCATTAAATTCGACGTTCAACTAGTCCAAGAATCAATTTTTAACACCCGCAGCAAGCCGGGAGTAAGGTATTCTGCATGACCTTGGTCATGGCCTGTTAAATTGGGGGTTTTTCTATTAAACCTTATAATGTTGAATTGTTAAAAGAAAACATAAATTCATGTATTCAAAAAACTCCCAACGGTGAGAGATCAGTCCAAAAGGTTTAAATGAGCATCTTTGTTGTTAGTAAAGTTCAGCAGCAGCTTTGTTAAAGATTTTTGGTGCTCTGTTTGACCTAAATTACCCAAGATCGGTACAAAACATTCCCTGCATTGATAATAGAACTGACTGTTGAAAAATCAAGGAAAAATAGCCAGGAAGAATCCAAAGGAGAACTGACTGTTAAAGCTCTGAAAACTTGAGGAAAAAAGGTTGTTAAGTCACTAACAGGTTCTGAAAATCACACAGAAACATCATCAAGCTTTGGGAAAGCAGATGAAGAAGAGTGGGAAGACCAATAGGGCTGAGCCCACTGAACTGAATTGGATAGACAAGTTTCCAGGTTGTGCTGAACTCTTTGAGAATGCTGGATGGTTGAACTTCTTTAAAAAGATTGATGGATATAATACCGAAGTTTCTCATAAATTTGCTCAATGTTATAACCAAGATATAGTATCATTTGATACTCTAAAGTTCAAATTAACTATAGAGTTGGTGGCTGAAGCAATAGGGGTCAAGAATGAGGGATAACTTTGGTTAAAAAAGGCGCCATTTACCTTCAATGCCCAAAGGTATCTATTTCCTGGCATTGTTCCAGACTGGAGCAAGGGAGTGCTCATCCAGAATTTCAGAGCTGAATGGGTAGAGCCTTTCAAGGTTCTACAAAGCTACATTACATGTGAATGGAGGTATGCTTTTGTCTTCAAGTATCATTTCAGGTTTCTTCAACACCTTGTTGGTGAATCAAGGATGAATCTCCCTTTCTTCCTGCTAAAGAGCTTGTAGAAAATGTCCAGCAGGATCAAAGAATATCATGACTGTTGGGCTCTGATCTACCAATGTGAATCAGAACTTAAATTTAAATCAATCCGGGTCAGTAAGCTTCGAGACACATGCAAGTTTTAGGACTTAGGGCTAGACTTATCTGGAATCTAGTTGACTATAAATTAAATCTACTGACAAATGAAAAATACTGCAACTTACAGATACAAAAATCCTTTTACAGGGATGACTTCATTTGTTTCTTGTCAAGTACACAACAATCTATTTATGAAAACAATTCTATTGATAAAAGAACTGAGGTAAAAAGCAATTAAATAACATCTATAACTCTAGGATACAGACTACAGGGTTCTACCAGCGCTGATTGAACAATTACCAATTAAATTCTCTTACAAGACAGTGTTCATAATTTATAATTGTCCTTTACCACTTCACCATTGAATAAACAGCAATATATAGTATTCAGAATATCGTGGTCTGAACCATCAATGCTTCCAGTATTTTAACCAGTAAAAGGACAGAGTTTATTAAACAATGCAAGTGATAAACAGCACATGTGAATTGTAGCTTGAATCATAAAATGAAAGAACAGAGCAGTAATAAAATTGATGAAAAACTTAGCTGGGTTTGTTCTGCAATGATAAACTAAAAACTACAGGGTTTAACACATACCAATAGCACGATTTAATTAACTTGCATCAACATGAAATCGCTGCAATCACCCAAATCGCTACACTGGCAAGTAAAAGTGTTTGAACTCAACAACGGGGGCCCTCCAAAGCCTTGCTCCACACACAGTTAAAGATTTACAGAACCAAAACTCTGAATATATTCACCATCAATTTGATTACACAGTAATGAAACCATGCAGTTCAGAAGCAAATGCGTTCTTCCCAAAATCGTGATAGTTCTTCATTGTTTTGTGAAGGATTTATACAAATCTGAAATAAAACTGGAAATGCTATAATTCTGCAACTAATTAATGAACATAGCTAACGAGATCCTCATCATAATCGTGAAACTCCACAAAATCAAAACTGTTCCTTCTTTTGTGCTGGATGTAGAACAGGTGGTCGCCCTTGACTGAAGTTGACTTGACATGTGTAAAGGCCACATCATCTAACCGTTGAATTTTCATCCATCTGTGGACACTAAGGATCCATTCTCTATCTTCCATTTCCCTCCTGGCTGTCCTGCAAATGCTCAATCTTGGAGATAATATGGGAAGTTAGTACATCCCGTAATTTACATAAAAATCCTAGTTAAAATGCTTAAAAAGTCTAAAAACTCAATTTATTAGCAAGCAATGACATTATACCTCTTTAACCAAGGTTCATAGGTGAACTTTAAAGCTTTTATACTCAATATGGAGGTTTTACGAAAGGAAATGAAAGATATCTAAGAGGCAAAAAGGGCTCAAAATGGTGCCCAACATCTCCCCCAAGAGGAAACTGCTGCATGTCCTCATGCCAAAAACTTTGACCCTGTTCAAAACCAAAATTTTACTGCTGATTATTCTGCTTCTAGTCTTCTGTCTGTGATGATGCATCTGTTGATGCCCGAGATGCATAGAGGATCTTCAACCTTTCATACTTAGCCTTGTAAACCTTCCTTTGCTTGTACCATCTATATGCTTGTTTAGTGATGCGTGTTCTCTGAACCTTCAGCTTTCAATTGACTTCTCTTAACTTCTCATTCTTTTGTTCAAGTTCCTTCAGCTCAATTTTCAATCTCTTGATCTCCTTACTGTTTTTGGAAGCTTTATTTTTCTTCATTTTTATTGGAAGCTGCTCAGAATTTGCATCCATGGCTAATTCTTCATACTCTGGTGCTGAATCTTCTTTTTCCTTTTCCATAACCTGTTGTTCTGAGAAAAGAGAACTTGAACCTTTGGGTAATTCCTGTTTTAACTGCTTTCCTTTTTCTTTCTCTTGCTGGTCTAAGAAGAGGTTGATCTTCTTTGTCTGCTTGATCACCTCATCAGGATCTAGGATATCTTGTCCTTTTTCAACTGCTGGATCTTCTCCTGGACTCTCCAAGGTCTGTATATGTTCTTCATCTTCTAATGCTGATTGAATTTGAGCTTGCCTGTATTTTCTTGACTTTCTCTGGTAGATGGTGAAGATCTGATCTTGTTTTTGATGTTGTTTTTCTTTTCTCTTCACACTTCTAGTTTGTATCCTTCTCTGAGGCTGTTTTGAACTTGCTGCCTCAGAGTTGTCTTCATCATCAGTTATTAGCAACACTTCTTTCTTTTTCTTCTTCCCCTTTGGCGGTTTTGGGCTTGTTTCCTCAGGGTATGTTATCATTAACAGTTCATCTTCCTTTGAACCTTCTTCAAGTAACTCTTCCTGCTCTTCAAATTGATTATGAACTAGAAATCCTGACCATGTCAAATTCTGTCTTTGTAATTCATGTTGGATGATAATTTTAATAAGTCCACAATGAAACAGGATTGTCATATTGTCTTTTGGATGCCTTTGGACAGCCTTAGCCATATTAGTTAGACTCTGAAGCAGGAAATAAGGCATATTGATTTCACATTCACCCTTTAAATGTTGTAGCATCTTGATGTGATAAAGGTAAACAATGCTAAATCTGCCTTCACAAGTAATAAATTTCTGAATAATGTAAACTATTTCATCCCATGGATGAACTAGCCAGCTTCTTGGTATTCCTTTTTTCCAATTGACTGATCCTGCCCTAGACCTGCATAAAAATGGCATCCATGCTTTCTCTTTAAACTGTTTAGTCTTGAAAAACCTTTCCCCTTGCTGTGGAAGACCAGTAACTTGAGCTAGGATGTCTTCTAATAGTCTAAATTGCAAGTTCCCCACTCTAACTCTTTCTCCATCAAAGGCTTCAACAAAAGCTAAACTAGCCTATTCATTATGCCCATTAAATTTTCCAAAGAAATTTACCCACTGCTTATTTTCAAATATCTCAAGGAAACTTTCATGAATATCATTGGGATTAAATGTTGCTGGTTCCAATCTAGCTGACATTTTGTATTTAAATTGAAAACAGGAACCTTTCAACCTTTAATTCAGCCTTTGTCTTCCTATCTCCTCAACAATACTCTGTAATTGGTGAAATTTCTGTTGGTCTGAGCAGAGTATTCAACAAGAAAAGGGTTTAAATCTTACCTCTTCTCTAGTGCAAGCATTTTCACTTCCTCCTGCATGATTTCCATAGAGATTGGAGCATTCACGGCGTCCCTCACACTAACTGTCTTTCCTCCTATGCGATTTCTTCAGCAAATGGTGTATGCATACTTCCTGTAACTCACAATCTTTCTTCCTGTTGATTATCTTCAGAAAATGGTGTCCCACATTTTCTGTAACCCACGGCCTCTTCTCTCTGTCGATTTCTTTAGCAAACAATGTATTCACACTTCCTGTAGCTCACGGCCCTTTCTTACTGTCAAATATCTTCACACAACAGTCGATTTTGCAAAAGCAAAAATTGGACTCGACCTCAAAGAAAATGACCAAGTTGTGCTCTCATATTTTTCCAATACATAATGCAGAAATCGAGTTTTACTTACATGCTGTCGTGGGCATCACTCCACGTTTTTCTTCCATCATTTCATGATATGCCATTTTCCATCTGATTATTTACTTAGGAAAGGAAATAAAAGTAAGGTTTTGATAAAACATTTTAATCTCTTTATATTCCCAATGCACAAATTGCAATATATACTTCAGTTTCGTTGTATACTCAATGTTAGTAAATAGGCTATAATAAAAGAACTTTTCTTTTCTCTTAAAATAAACCTTCTTTCCTAAAACTGTGCTGAAGATATATATATATGTCTTGTTTTCTTCCTCAAATTACTTAATGCATGATGCACTATTTACATATATAAAAGAGAACTTTGAAATTCCTTTATGTCA
Organism: Pseudotsuga menziesii; assembly: GCA_001517045.1. Lineage (NCBI taxonomy): Eukaryota > Viridiplantae > Streptophyta > Pinopsida > Pinales > Pinaceae > Pseudotsuga > Pseudotsuga menziesii. The sequence continues at coordinate 40,897 of LPNX010564584.1, read as the reverse complement.
ATGTTTCACTTTTTCCTGAGAAGGAGGCCTTGTTTGTATTTAAATCCAATTGAAATTCTTCCTGTAGAATGTAGTATGTATCCTGTAGAGTGCAATATATGTCCTGTAAAATGCAGTATATATCCTGTAGAGTCCAGTATAGATGTTGGCCATTTAAAATTTCCCTTGGGTTTGATCCTGACAACCATCCTGACCCCTAAGGTAAAAAATGAAGTGTTGGCAGAGATAAAAAATGAAGTGCTGACAGAGACTAATGGAAGGCTAGTAAGGTACTGGTAGAGACTTATCAGAATAATGGAAAAAATAGGCAGTTAAGCTCTGCAATAGTTGGTAATATGTCATCACTTAAAAACAAAAGAATTCTGAAACTTTTTAAACATAAAAACTATAAATTCTTACAGACTTGCTTGATGTTCCTGTATGATGAGCTTGCTGCCTGATGAAATTGGTTTATATTCTAATTGTCCTTTTGATGTCTTCTGTCTGCTACCATCTCTAATTCCTTCATCTTCACTGAAAGTCAGGTCCTTCTGTATATCTCTTCTGCCTTACTAGAATTCAGGTCCCTCTGCATTTAAAAATCCCTTGTATTGCTGGTAATCAGGTCCCTCTGCATATAAAAATCACAATCCTCTGCATATGGAAAGACTTGGAGGGTTCTAAATGCTTATCCCCCTCACTGGCCTACCTTTTGACTTGTCCTCAAGTCAAACAATATCTTCATTATTTGGAAAACAAAAATATGTAAAGAAACAGGAAATTGAAGAAAATATTTTTGTGAATTTTCAATGGCTAGGCAAGCCTGGTTTTCCACAGAAAAT
>LPNX010564584.1:3338-39759 GCA_001517045.1 Pseudotsuga menziesii | reverse complement strand
AGTGAATTTGGCTTTGAAATCTTTAAATTTTGAGTCAAATAATAATGCCCAGTCACTGATGTGAAATTGCTTCTTTTTGATAAATTTATCATGCCATTGAGCTCTTTGCTGTTGGATCAGAATATTGTGTTCTATGGCAGCCTGTCTTATCTCATCTAGCTGGTTCAACTGAAGTATTCTTTCTTGCTGAGCCTAAGAAAGATCCATGCCTAAATCTGCTGCCAACTTGAATGTATGAATTTGAAACTCTATAGGGAGGAGGACTTGCTTACTGTAGACAAGCTGGTAAGGAGAAAAACCAATACTGTTTTTCCAAGTGATCTTGTATGCCCATAAAGCTTCAGTAAGATTTGCTGACCAATCCTTCCTATGCATCTGAACAGTTTTGGTGATGATGCCTTCTAGTGTTTTGTTGGTAGATTCCACTTGGCCATTAGCTTGTGGATGGTAAGGGGTGGACTTTCTGTGCTTGATCTTGTATTTTTCTGCTATCTCTTGCACTAATTTGGAAGTAAATTGGGAACCTTGATCAGTTACAATTTCCCTAGGTACCCCAAATCTAACAAATATCTCTTCAAAAAGAAAGTTTACCACAGTCTGCTCCATGGCTCTCGGTAAAGGCTTGGCCTCTACCCACTTAGTAACATAGTCCGTACATACCAAAATATACTTCTTCCCTTGTGATGGTGGATTAATTGGACCAATGAAGTCAAGGGCTCACTTTTCAAATGGTTCAATGAGGATTTGGGGATGGAGTGGCATTTCATCAGACCGGACTGGCCGTCCCATCCGTTGATAAGTATCACAACTTCTAACATACCTCTTAGCATCCTTGAAGATAGTAGGCCAATAATACCCCAGATTGAGTATCTTGTATGCCATCCTTTTATCTGCAAAATGACCACCACACGGTTCGTCATGACATGCCTTTAAAATATCTAATATTTCATCATGTCGTACACATCTTCTTATGATTAGGTCATATCCTGTGTAAAAGAGATCACCATTAACCCATATATGCCTAGCACTTTGTTTAATAATCTTTTTCTTTTCTTTAGAGGTCATAGATGGTGGTAATTGTCCCGATGATAAGTAATTGGCAATGTCAACATACCAAGGAGTGATAACAGAAATTGCAAACAGGTGTTCATCAGGAAAACTATCAGAAATAGGAACAATCTCACCAGTATTGTGTAAACGAGACAAGAAGTCTGCCACTTGATTTTCTCGTCCAAGTCGATCTAGAACGGTGATGTTGAATTCCTGCATTAATAATAACCATCTAGTAATTCGACCATTAGTGATAGACTTGTTCATTAAATACCGTAATGATGAATGATCTGTATGGACAAAAATTTCATAACCAGTTATATAATGACGGAACTTATTTACAGCATGAACCACCGCCAACATTTCCTTTTCAGTGACTGTATAGTTTAACTCTGCAGGGGTCAGATTTTTACTTATAAAATAGATTGCATAAGTCAAAGTATGTTCTTTCTGGCCCAATGAGGCCCCTATTGCAGTAGCAGAGGCATCAGTAGAAATATGAAAAGGTAATGCCCAATTTGGTCCCCTTAAAATGGGTGCAATGGAGAGCTTCTCCTTAAGTGTCTGAAATGCAGATTGACAATTAGTATCCCAATTAAAATTCACATATTTGGAAAGCAATTTAAACAATGGCAGAGCTATCTTACTGAAATTTGCAATAAATCTACGATAATAGCCTGCATACCCTAAGAATCTTCTTACATCTGTTTGAGTTGTTGGTTCCGATAAATTTTCAATTATTTGAATTTTAGCAGGATCGACTTTTATACCAGATGCAGAAATGTGATGTCCTAAAACTATACCTTCAGTCATCATCATAAAACATTTTTCATTACTGAGGGAAAGGTTTGAGTCAACACATCTTTTTAGAATTTTCTCCAGTTTTGCCAAAGAATCTTCAAAATTACTTCCATAAACAGAAAAATCATCCATGTAAATCTCAACACACTCATGAATTAAATCGGCAAAGATGGCCAGGACCGCCCTCTGAAAGGTAGCTGGGGCATTACATAAGCCAAAAGGTAAAACCTTGTAGGCATAGGTGCCCCAGGGACATGTAAAGTTGGTTTTGTCCTGGTCTTCTGTTGCAATACTGATTTGATTATAACCACTGAAACCATCTAAAAATGAAAAGTATTCTTTGCCAGCTAGGGCATCCAATACCTGATCAATGAAAGGCAATGGGAAGTAGTCTTTTAATGTTGCCTTATTTAATTCCCTGTAATCCACACATATGCGCCATTTACCATTCTTTTTAGGAACAACAACCAAGGGGGAAACCCATTGGCTGTCGGAAATGGGGTAGATAAACCCGACTTTTAACAACTTTTGCAGTTCTTCCTTGACTATTTCTTTTAATATAGGGTTCATTCTGCGTTGTGGTTGTCTAAGAGGCCTAATCTTATCATCTATATAAATGTGGTGAGTGCATGTCTCATGATGAATACCGGGCATATCTGTGTACTCCCAAGCAAATGCATGTGAATGTTTATTCAGTAAATTAATCAATTGTTCTTCTTGTGTTGTAGTAAGATGTGCACTTATATTCAAACTTTTGCCTGGACTGATTTCAATTGTCTTACTTTGCGTATCTTTGATTGAATGAACATTGAGAATATCATGAAGTGATATTGCTAGATAATGTATTGTGCAATTTTCCTGAAAATTATAACCCAAAACTTGATTTGCTACAACATATTGTATATCTCTTAATTCTTCAGAAATATCAGGTTCAGCAATAAAATAATCTAACAAATCTTCATTATTTGCTTCCTGAAAGTCATAGAACTGGTTGATACTCAGGATAGGTTGAATTAATTCGTCTTCTTATTCCTTAGTCTCATTAATCCATGACAGCTGATCTAATTTAGAAGGTCTTTGGGCAGAAGGGTAGAGTGTAATTTGTTTTCTTTCTGTCCCATGTGAAATAAGCATGCTACCTGACCTACACCCTATGAAGGCATCTGCTGTTGCTAGCCATGGTCTGCCAAGAATCAAAAGGTGACCTCCTAGGTTAGACTTTGGCTATAGGACTATGAAATCAACAAGGTACTCCCAGGAGTCTAAAGAAACAGTGATATCTTCTAAGACCCCTTCAGGTGTAATTTTAGACCTATCAGCTAATTCCAAGACTGTTGTTGTTGGTCTGAGGTTTGTCAAATGAAGGTATTCCATTGTCTCAAGTGTCATAACATTAATGGAAGCACCTAAATCAATCATTGTCTTTGGAATTGAAAAATTATTAATAGTAATTGTAACCATTGGAATCCCAGGATCCATATACTTTTCAATGAAAATAGTGTTAGACATTAGTCCTGCTAGATTGCCTACCACATGTATTTTAGATGGATCCTTTTTCCTTTTATTAAGACATAATTCTTTAAGTGCTTTAGTGAAAATTGGAATATCCTTTATAGCCTGCAGTAAAGGAATTTTGACATATGCATCCTTCAACTCATTCAAAACATTAAAATCAGGTAAGGAAATTGAAGGTTTTTCTTTGACCAACCTTTCTGGGAAAGGAGGTTCATATGATACTAAAGTTTTTCCTTTTTGAATCTAATATTCTGACTGATATTTTTCTATATTTAATTTTTTTGGAGTTTTCCCATTTTCTATTTGTTCTTCTAAAATAACAGGAGATTCTTTTTGCAAGGTTTTCCCAGATCTTAAATTGATATTTTGTAGTGGAAGAACTGAGTAGGGAAGTGCCATTCCATCATCAACATTATACATAGGTCTTTCTGTTTTATTGTTTGGATTTGGAATTGGCTGAGCTGGTAGTTGTGTAGGCCGAGCTGGAGGCTGATTGGATGGCAATTGAAGCTGTTGAGGTGGTGGACCCAATTGAGGAGCCATATTGGTTTGTTGGAAAGATGGAACTTGGTAATATGGGGCTTGATAAGAAGGAGTTTGGACTTGATGCTGCTAGTATTGGGGATAGGCTGAAGGTTGTTGGTATGGCTGCAAATAGGCCTGCTGATATGTCTGATTACCATGGGCATAACCTCTCCAATTTGGAGCATATTGGGCTAAGGGAGGAGACCAAGTTTGCCAAGGCATGGGTGCACTCCATGAATTCTGAATAGGAGTTTGATAATTTGCATGAAATTGTTGCATAGGGTCTTGAGACATACCTGAGAATCGTGGCTTCCAAGGTCTTCGTTGTCCCATGAAGTAGAGAGACTCCATGCCTTGATTCTCCTCCATTCGAGCTGCCTGCAACTCTTTCAATCTAGGGCAGTCATCAGTTTTATGATTAAAAGTACATAAGCCACAAATTTCAATAGTATTTAAAGGACATTCTTTAAGTGGATTTTTTTTCTACACTTAGAACAAAAGATAGACAAAGCTTGATCTTTCTGGTCCTGTTGTTCTTGTCTCTTCTTAGTTTTTGCTACTTCGACCTGTGTACCCAATGTGCTCAATAAATCAGTCTTGAAATCTTCTAGCAGATTTCCAAGCTCAGCCCTAGAAATACAACTATTTGCAGACTTATTTACTTTGGTAATGATGTCTCTTTTTCTAGTCCTAGCCTTCCCTCTCAAATATTTCTGGCATAAATCTTGTATCTCATCAAAAGGAAGGTAAGAAATGTCACCTTTTCCCATAACATTTAAAATATCTAAATACTCTTCTCTTATTCCTTTCAGAAATATTGTTCTAATCATCTCTGGTGTCAGAGAATTGTATTTAGATTTCTGTAAGTTATATGAGAACCTCTCCAAATACTCCTCCAAGCTCTCATCTTCCTGCTGATTCATTCCAAAGATGCCATCTTTGAGATCCTTTGACCTACAGTAGGCCTGATATTTGCGAAGAAAAATATTCCTCATCTCATCCCAGCTAGTAATAGAATGCTCTCCTAAGCCCATAAACCATTTCAAGGCAGCTGCTTTAAGGGTAGAAGGGAAAAGATGGAGCTTATGGGTATCATCAGTATACCCATAAGTTCGGCACAAGATTTCAAATTCAAATAGGAAAGAGTCAGGATCTTCAGAGGTCAGGCCATAGAAGTTTGGTAAAACAGAGGGTGGAATGTTCTTCATTTTTACATCTTCCCCTAGGATAATCCTAGTGTCCAAAATAGGAAATTTAATGAAGGTATCTTCCTGATCAGTTGTTTCGTCCCTCTCTTGTCTCCTTTCTTCTTCCCTGTCATGTCTCCTCTCTTCTTCTCTTTCATGTCGCCTTTCTTCTTCTCTTCTCTCCTATCTACGTTTGTTTTCTATTTCCAGCATTCTCTCATATTGCCTTCTCTGTTCTGCAGTTGGTCCTTTTGTTGTCTCTTCCTCAGCCATTTTAGAAGTACCTACTGTTGAGATAAATCCTTTTGGAAGAGAAGCTCCCATTAGTTCTGTTTTTGGGGGGTTTTTAAGAAATCTTCCTTTCTCGTCTCTTAGTATTGACATAAAAGTAAAACCTATTCTGTGTTTTTGTTTGAAAATTTTGTTTTTATCAGAAAACTAAAGTTCCTAAGTCTGCTTCTACAGTGCCTCCCCAGCAATGGTGCCAAAATGTTGGGCTCTGATCTACCAATGTGAATCAGAACTTAAATTTAAATCAATCCGGGTCAGTAAGCTTCAAGACACATCCAAGTTTTAGGACTTAGGGCTAGACTTATCTGGAATCTAGTTGACTGTAAATTAAATCTACTGACAGATGAAAAATACTGCAACTTACAGATACAAAAATCCTTTTACAGGGATGACTTCATTTGTTTCTTGTCAAGTACACATCAATCTATTTATGAAAACAATTCTATTGATAAAATAACTGAGGTAAAAAGCAATTAAATAACATCTATAACTCTAGGATACAGACTACAGGGTTCTACCAGCGCTGATTGAACAATTACCAATTAAATTCTCTTACAAGATAGTGTTCATAATTTATAATTGTCCTTTACCACTTCACCATTGAATAAACAACAATATATAGTATTCAGAATATCGTGGTCTGAACCATCAATGCTTCCAGTATTTTAACCAATAAAAGGACAGATTTTATTAAACAATGCAAGTGATAAACAACACATGTGAATCGTAGCTTGAATCATAAAATGAAAGAACAGAGTAGTAATAAATTTGATCAAAAACTTAGCTGGGTTTGTTTTGCAATGATAAACTAAAAACTACAGGATTTAACACATACCAATAGCATGATTTAATTAACTTGCATCAACATGAAACCGCTGCAATCACCCAAATCGCTACACCGGCAAGTAAAAGTGTGTGAACTCAACAATGGGGGCCCTCTAAAGCCTTGCTCCACACACAGTTAAAGATTTACAAAACTAAAACTCTGAATATATTCACCATCAATTTGATTACATAGTAATGAAACCACGCAGTTCAGAAGCAAATGCGTTCTTCCCAAAATCGTGATAGTTCTTCATTGTTTTGTGAAGGATTTATACAAATCCGAAATAAAACTGGAAATGCTATAATTATGCAACTAATTAATGAACATAGCTAACGAGATCCTCATCAGAATCGTGAAACTCCACAAAATCAAAATTGTTCCTTCTTTTGTGCTGGATGTAGAACAGGTGGCCGCCCTTGACTGAAGTTGACTTGACATGTGTAAAGGCCACATCACCTAATCGTTGAATGTTCATCCATCTATGGACACTAAGGATCCATTCTTTATCTTACATTTCCCTCCTAGCTGTCCTGCAAATGCTCAATCTTGGAGATAATACGGGAAGTTAGTACATCCCGTAATTTACATAAAAATCCTAATTAAAATGCTTAAAAAGTCTAAAAACTCAATTTATTAGCAAGCAATGACATTATACCTCTTTAAACAAGGCTCATAGGTGAACTTTAAAGCTTTTCTACTCAATATGGAGGTTTTATGAAAGGAAATGAAAGATATCTAAGAGGCAAAAAGGGGTCAAAACGATGCCCAAAAATGACCACACTGCATAGTCCATATTTCATCATGGATTGATCAAGCTTATTATCAGCACTATTTTGCAAAAAGAAGGAAATACTTGGAACTACTTTCTCTTTTCGTCTAGGTTCCAAAATAAACAGGAAGGACAGCCTACCAGAAAGCAGGTTGATAAGGGAAAAACCCTAATTAGAAAATTAATACAAAAAGTGAAGACTAAAGATGAAAAATGTGTCAAATTGGAGGAAGTGGCAGAACCTTCAAAAGGAAATTATGAACCTCAACAACCTTTAGTTGATAGTGAGAACAAAAATTTGTTGTTTATTCACAAGGAAAGCTAGCTTGTACAAAATAAAGCACCAGCAGAAGCACTCATTGATGAAAAAATTGTTTTTACAGAAAATGTTTTAGGAGATGAAGAAAATACTAAGGTCCAGCAATGAATCCCAATTACCATTTTATCTGAAGATGAAGGATACTTTTTGGAAGGAGATGAGTTGACTGTCAATGCTAAGACTAGGGTTGGCACACAAAGGGAGTTCTATAGTCAAGAGGATAAGACAGTAATGCCAAAGAAAAAGAAGATCAAGGTTAAAGAATTTTCCTCTATCATGCATCAAGGAAAAAGTTTAAATATGGTAGGAGAGTTTGCCCCAGGCTGGAGACCCAAAACCAGATCCCAAAACAAATTGAGGCTAAACATGAAAAAGATACTAAACCCTAAGTTAAACACAGAAGAGGTAAATGTGCTTGATAATCCTTCCTCAGATGAAAAACAAGAATCTAGCAAAGGTAACAGCAAAGGGAAGAAACCATTGAAGGCAGAAGAAGAATCTAGCCTCACCGAGACTAAATTATCTGTTGTGTTTTTAGAGATACGAGGTAAACTATTGAAGGAGCATACAAAAAGATGAAATGGAGATGTCTTATTCAGGAAATAAGTTGTTCATGGATGAAAATGCACCTAATGAAATGGATAATCAGGAAAACCCAATTGTTCATGATGCTTTTACAGAGCTGCTTCCCGAGGATGAGGAAATCTTCAGAAAGATGAACATCCCATGGCTGCCTAGTGAACTACAAAGTACAACAGGAAGCAAGGAATTTGACTCAGAGAGGGAAAATTTGCAAAGAGCCATCAAGCAGTATAAACATCAAATAGAGTATATGCAAGAAACAAATGATGGTTTGATTACAACTAATAAAAGACTCAGGGAAGACCTAGAAGAAGTGAATGATCACTACCAAGAACTTATTGCAGTCTCCAAAGAGGCCCTAAAAAAGAAAAGAAGTACAGATTTACAGTGTGCAGAATTAAAACAAACTATCAAGAATCTACAGCAACAGAATAAGGATCTTACAAGAAGGATGACAGGTATGGAAGCTGAGCAGCAGAAAGCTAAGAAAAAGGCCCAAGCCTTAGATGGGATAGCTTTATTGGCAGAAGCTGCTAAATACCTTTGAGCATTGTTAGCAAAAAATAGTTACTTTTTATGTTTTGATGAGTATTTTATTTTTTTTATTATTATATTGAAAATATCATATCGATGAGTAGGCTAAAAACAAATAGGGTTTAGACTCTAACTGAAATTTTGAAAAAATAGTATTTAGGAAGGTCACAAAGAGAACAAGGGGTTCAACTTTTGGATGGCCAGAGGATGTCTCTTGACTTATTGATAAGCTAACTACTTGACTCTCATGTGTATTTGATGAAATGATTATGAAATATATGCTCCATTTTACCCTTTAGTCTATTCTTTGGCTTCATTTCTTGCTTGTTTAGCTACACAATTGATGATTTCATTGCTGGTTTATAGTTTTTATGCTTGTAGTGCTTATCAGTTGTGTATGAACTTCAATGTTATGTTCTGTTGGATACATGGTTATTATATTATACATCTCAGTTCTTATTTACTTGTGATTTAGTTCCTATTTGGCTTATAAATGTATTCCCTCTTATCACCAAGTTTCACAACCAGAAAAACCTTTCAAAAACCCTAAAAACCTAGTTTTGTTTGATTGAATATTTGAGATTTTGTTGGCTTGTTTCTTTGTCGTCTGGAAACAATTTATGGCACAAACATCTTTGGTGCCGTTGCCGAGGAATGAAGTTGAAAACATATTTTTCCCTGGGATACTTATCATTTCACTGGTTTTAAGAGGTGAACTTAAACCAACACATTTTTAAGGCTACTTTTCACCAGTTTGTCATAGTGGCTACTAGGGGAGTTGGAACTAGAAACAGACCTATTTCACCATTGCAGTTGGGTATTACAGATCCTGAACAGATATTGAAGATAGAAAGGAATATTACAAGGTATCAGTAATTACCATCCCTATGTGACCCTAACCAATTGGATGGTTCATCACCTTCATCTGTGTTGAAAAAAGAAGAAGAAACTTCACCTTGGGTGAAACCTATAATTCATGACAGTAGTTTCCAAGTTTTCACTGATCCTTAATCTTTTAGAAAAGATAAAACAGCCTCTCCTGGTAAGATACCTCTTTTTCAGTTGAAAGTAGGTAAAAACCCCTTTCAGCCAAGTTTTAGTCAAACCTCTTCATCACCAAAGTCAGTCAGCCTTAAAATGGCAGCCCAAAATCAGCCTATAGATATGATGGAACGAATGGTTGCAGCCAGATATGCACCATTGGTTTTGCCTCATCCTTTAAATGAACTTCCTAGAGGTGACTATAAGAAATATTTTCCTAGGTTTAATGGATAGGGGGAAACTACAGCTGAAGAACACTGGGAAGCTTTCCTTAGTTATGCTGATAACCAAAACATTGAAGCCAAGGATGTATGGATGAGAATGTTCGTGCAGAGCCTTGATGGAGATGTCAGGAAATGGTTCAGGGAGTTGCCTGCTAACTCAATCACTATCATTGAAGAACTTCATGATCTCTTCATGAGACAATGGGGTGACACCAAAGACCATACATACTACATAACTGAGTTTGGAGCCCTTATGAGGAAAAGAGATGAAACTATTGCATACTTTTCAAAGGGGTTTAACAAAATGTACAGTAGAATTCTTGTAGAAATAAAACCTACAAAAACATATACAAAACTTACATATGAAAATGCTTTCGACCATGAATTTTCCTTACTACTAAGAGAAAGGAGACCTATTTCTTTACTGAATATGCAGGATGCAGCATTGGAGGTAGAATCTAACATATTGGCTTCTAATAGATTGAAGAAGGAAACAGCTCAGCAAATCTATGACAGAAAAAGAAAGAAGGAAACAGCACCAGGAGGTTAGCTTCCCATTCTGCTGAAGGGAAAATTGATGAGATGGCTAAGATGGTGAAAATTTTGGCTGCAAAATTAAACAAATTAGAGCTAGATAAAAATTCCAGCAAGCCTGTTCCAGAAGGTGAATGAAACCCTAACAATCAGAACCAATTCAAAAGACAATTTGCTCCCCGTTTCATGCCTAGAGAATGAAGGAATAATGATATCTAGCGGGAAAGGAGAGAAACTGAGGACCAAAGAGTACCACCACCTCTTCAGAACAATGTTGCTGATAAAGAAGAGGTTGATGATGAAGTGATATTTGAAGATACTGACCAGGATATGAACCATTTTGGAGAAATATTGTCTGGGGGTTTTGTCACTGAAGAAGAGTTTCTAAATGTAGAATGCTATGATGCTGATATGTTCGAAATAGAGGATGATTTAGGTCTAAAAAAGACTTCTATAACTACTGATGTCTGTCAAAATGAACTCAAGAAGACTGTGAATCTGAGGTCAGGTCCAAAATAGGTAGTACAAATCCCAAAGAGGAAGTTAGCTGTCCCTACTAAGCAGTCATCTGATCCCGTGACAGAGAAAAGACAAGTTTCAGAAAAACAAAAGAAGAACATGGAGGTTGAAGAGGTAAATAAAACTGTGCAGAATTTCAGCCTGGAAAATGAATTAGGAAAGTTAAAGAATTTCTGTACCTTTAACTGAATTAATGAAAAACCTTTCATATAAAGAATCGGTTCTTAAGATGATTAATTCAGCAAGCAATCAGCCTATTTCTGATACGGTGAATTTGCAAGAAGAAACTCCTAGGATTTTCATTGGATCATCCTTGGCTGAAAAGATTGAAAATGAAGCAAGTGCTTCACCTCCATCTACGTTACTCTGACAGTCCATGAACAAATGATACATAATTGTTTGTTAGATTTGGGAGAATCACACAATTTAATGCCAAAGGCTATTATGGAGGCTTTAGGTCTGAGTATTACCAAACCCTATCATGATCTGTATGCATTTGATTCCCGAGCAGTGAAGTGTTTAGGGGTAATAAAGGACATGGTTGTCAGTTTGGCTCAATTACCCATGAAAAGTGTGATCATGGATGTAGTGGTAGCTGATATTACACCTAAATTTCAGTTACTTCTCTCTAGGTCTTGGGCAAAGAAAGTCGATGGAACCTTACAAATGGATTTATCATATGCTACTATTCCTGTGTTTGGAGGAGAAAACAGAAGGCTGTACAGAGAGCTTCAATTTTCCTATATAGTAATAGATGACAAGAACCCTACCAACCATCCAATGTATGATGTTGATAAAGACCTGGGTACTTTCATGTTATATTTTAGTGAGGAAGACAATACTGCTGGTTTGTTACAGGTTGAAAGGGAACAGCCAGTAAAATGCAGTAGAGAACAGGAGGATGAGCTGTGGCAATTATACTTTGATGGATCTTCTTGAAAAGAAGGTGCTGGAGCAGGGGTTCTTCTTATATCCCCTGGGGGTGAAACAATAAAGATGATGTATAAATTAGAGTTTATTACTACAAACAATACTGCTAAATATGAAGCTTTGCTGTTAGGATTAAAGGCTGCCAAAGATTTGGGCATTCAGTAGACTTTTGCATTTGGCGACTCCGAATTAGTTGTTCAGCAGGTGAAGAACAATTATCAAGTGAAGCAGGTTTTACTGAAAGTCTATCGAAATGAGGATGGGACATGATTGAGAATTATTTTTTATCTTTTAATATTACCTATATTCCAAGAGATCATAATCAGATTGCAGATTCATTGGCCTTGTTTGCTACACATTTTAGAATCCCCAAAACTACACAATTGAGGTATCCCATTGAAGTTAGGTACATACCATCTGTACCTAATAATGTAAAGCAGTGGAGAGTGTTTGAATATGACATTGAGATTAAAAGGTTTTTAGAGCTTACACATGAGTTTTCTAATTCCCTGATTGATCAAGAGGAAGAGGAAGAGGATGTGGATGGACAGGTGGAAGAGATTGCTGAAAATGAAATAGTTGGACACAAAATAATTGAATTAAAAATTAATTTCATTCCAAAAGGTTTGGTACCTTTGGAAAGGATATTTTCAAAAGATGATACACTCTTAAAACCTGTTGTACAGTCCTTAGAAGAGAATGTGGTGGAGTGTAACATTGGCTCTGCAGAACAGCCTAGAATGGTAAAAATTTCTAAAGCACTTACAACTGAACAAAGAAACAGGTACATTAAATTGTTAAAGGAACATGTTGATGTTTTCGCATGGTCTTATGAGGAATTGAGAACGTATGACACTAGAATTATACAACATAAAGTCCCTTTAAAACCAAATGTCAAACCTTTTCGTCAGAAATTAAGGAGGATTAATCCAGCCTTGTTTCTTGTTATTGAAAAAGAAGTGAAGAAGTTATTGGATGCCAAGATCATAATGCCCCTCAGGTACTCTTCATGGGTGGCTAATCTAGTTCTTGTTAGGAAAAAGAATGGAGAAATCAGGTTGTGTGTTGACTTTAGAAATTTGAACAGATCTTCACTAAAGGATAATTATCCTCTACCTAAAATTCAACAAATATTGCAGAAAGTGGTCGGGGCACAGAGGATCTCAATGGTTGATGGTTTCTCATGGTACAATCATATTTCTCTGCATCCCAATGATAAGGAGAAAACAACTTTTACTACTCCTTGGGGAACTTTCATGTATGATAAGATGCCTTTTGGTCTAATGAACATTGGAGCCACTTTTTAGAGGGCTATGGATATTGCTTTTGTCAGAGAAAAGGACAAGTTTGTGGTAATCTAATTAGATGATATTACTGTTTTCTCACAATCAAATGGTAAACATCTGAAGCATTTGAAGCGGACTTTCCTGAAATGTAGAAAATTTGGCTTGTCCTTGAATCCAAAGAAGTCACATTTTGCTGTACAGGAAGGTAAATTGCTTGGTCATTTAGTTTCTGCTGATGGTATAAGGATTGACCCTGAAAGGGTAAAAGATATATTGAAAATAAGTTTACCAAGGAGTAAAAAGGATGTCCAATATTTCATTGGTAAAATCAACTTTCTGCGTTGGTTTATACCAAACTTTGCTGAGACTATCAAACAGATTACAGTCATGCTGAAAAAGGATCAAGAAGTCAGGTGGACCACTGAGGCAAAGAATGCATTTGAGAATATCAAAATGGCTCTTACTGAAGCTCCTATATTAGTAATCCCATATTTTACCAGAGAATTTCTTACATTATCATTTGCATCAGAGGATACAATAGCAGTTGTTTTGTTGCAGAAGAATAAGGAAGGACTGGAGCAACCTATTGTATTCTTCAGCAAAACTCTCAGGGATTCTGAATTAAAATACAGTATCTTAGAAAAACAGGCCTATGCTTTGGTAAAAGATTTAATTTTTTTCAGAATCTATGTTTTGCATTCTAAATTTATTTCATATGTGCCTAACGCTGCTGTAAAAGATGTTTTGATACAGCCTGATAGTGAGGGGAAAAGAGGCAAGTGGATTGCTAAAATCATGGAGTATGATGTAGATATTAGACCTACCAAATTAGTCAAGGGACAAGGATTCGCTAAGCTACTAGATGAATCAAATTGCCAAGCTCTAGGATTGCATGTGATGGCTGAAGAGCTAGGTCAGGAAGAAGATCAAGCAATCTTGGAAAGAGAGAAGATTATGGACTATTATTCAGCATCCACATGGTACACAGACATTGTGTATTTTCTTTTGTTTTTGCAATGTCTTGAGCATTTAGATAGAAAAGATGGTATATATTTAAAGATAAAAGCTACTAAGTATTGTCTAGTAGAAGAGCAGTTATTCTGGAAGAACCCAGGTGGTATTCTACTCAGATGCTTGGATAAATTTGAAATGGAAGGAGTAATTTCTGAATCTCATGAGGGTGCTTGTGGAGGTCACAAGTACTAGAAGACAACAGCATACAAGATTTTAAGAGCTGGGTACTATTGGCCCTCTTTGTTTGCAGATGTATATCAGCAGGTAAGAGCCTATATTCCTTGTCAGAAGTTTGCTGGAAAACAAAAATTGCTATCATTGCCCCTAAAACCTATTGCAGTAAGTGCTCCTTTCTAGCAATGGGGTCTGGATTTTATAGGGGAGATAAATCCATCTTCCTTAGGACAACACAAGTGGATTCTAACTGCAACATACTTCTTTACCAAATGGGTGCAAGCCATCCCTACTAGGAATGCCACAGACAAAGTAATTATGGAATTTATTGAAGAAAATATCCTTAGTAGGTTTGGGTGTCCTCAGAAAATAGTAACAGATAATGCAAAGGATTTCAAGTCTAAGGCAATGGAAGCATTTTGTGAAAAGAATGGTATCTTGCTGAAGCATTCAACTCCTTACTATCCCCAGGGTAATGGCTTAGTTTAATCCTCAAATAAAAACATCATTCAGAGTATCAAAAAGTTTCTTAGGCATAATAAGAGATCATGGGATTCTATGTTGAAATATGCATTATGGGATGATAGGATAACAGTCAAACAAGCAATTGGAACTTCTCCTTTCCAATTAGTGTATGGCACAGATGTAGTTTTTCCTATTCAATTGGGAATCCCAGTGATGAAGTTTCTTCAGAATTGCCAGGAAGAACCAAATGATATGCAGAGAAGGATTTATGAGATGATAGAATTGCAGCATAGTAGGGAAAAAGTGGAAGAAAGGGCACAGTTATACAGATTAAAGATTAAAAGTAGATTTGACAGGAAAATCAAAGATAACACTTTCTCAGTTGGTGATATGGTTTTGAGGTGGGATTCCAGGAAAGAGAAAAAAGGGAAGCATGGCAAATTTGACAACCTCTGGTTTGGCCCTTTCCTAGTATCTAAGATGTTGGAAAATAACACTTTTGTCCCGCAGTCTTTGGAAGGCGAGGAATTGTCAAGTCCAGTCAATGGACGATTCCTCAAGCATTTCTACAGTCTTTGAAGAGATATTTACTTTTCATTGTATATACCGGTGTGAGTAAAGCATAATAAGGACTCCATAACCCAATGGAAATTTTGCAGACTAGTAGGTAGTAGAAGAGAAGGCACTGGTCTACAGGTTCTTGAAGCCTCATAGGGAGGACTTCATCCTACAGCTGGAGCCAGATGTTAAGTCATGAATTTGTTTTCTTCAGTCTTATATTTTGCTTGTGATTTTTTGTTTTAAGATTGCTCATTTGCTTACTTCTAGGACATTTTGGTTTAGAGTGAAATTTTGATTTTTTGCCTTTAGGATTTCATTATTTTTGTTTTTCTTATGTCCTGAAGGGTTCTATAGGATATATGTTGAGTAATAGTTTCATAAATAAGCACTAAGACCAAGTTTTAGTCATATAAACCTATGTTAAAGTTGATTTAGTGGTCAAAAAGCACAAAATTTGATTTTTAAACTTTCTTGTAGCACAACGGTTAAAATTTTACACTGGCGCACTACAAGAAAATTGTGGGTGCAAAACTTGTCAGTTTTTACGCCGAATTCTCCAATGTTTTCTCTCCTGGGATAACTAATCACATGTGTAGGCAGGTTTAATATGTGTTTCATCAAAGATAATCATGCAAACAGGTGTTGTCTATGACGTGAGGGAGATCGTGGCAGTCAGAAGTTAAGGCTTGCCAAATCATGACACACAGTGAAATGAGGCGAGATTGATGGGAAATAGGTTCTCCAATTAAGCATTACGAAACTGGTGGAGAAGTGGAATGAAGACACATTGCTAAGAATCAGGAATTTGCAGTTGAAGAAGGAATTTAGGGTTTCACAGTGTGACAGTTGGAAGTAAGCTGAAGACTTGAGGACACCTAGAGCATTAAATTTGACGTTCAGCTAGTCCAAGAATCAATTTTTAACACCTGTAGCAAGCCGAGAGTAAGGTATTCCACATGAACTTGGTCATGGCCTGTTAAATTGGGGGTTTTTCTATTAAAACTTATATTTTTGAATTGTTTAAAGAAAACATAAATTCATGTATTCAACAAACTCCCAACGGTGAGAGATCAGTCCAAAAGGTTTAGATGAGCATCTTTGTTGTTAGTAAAGTTCAGCAACAGCTCTGTTAAAGATTTTTGGTGCTCTATTTGACCTAAATTACCTAAGCTCGATACAAAACATTCCCTGCATTGATAATAGAACTGACTGTTAAAAAATCGAGGAAAAATAGCCAGGAAGAATCCAAAGAAGAACTAACTGTAAAAGCTCTGAAAACTTGAGGAAAAAAGGCTATTAAGTCACTAACAGGTTCTGAAAATCACACAGAAACATCATCAAGCCTTGGGAAAGAAGATGAAGAAGAGTGGGAAGACCAACAGGGCTGAGCCCACTAAACTGAATTGGATAGACAAGTTTCCAGGTTGTGCTGAACTCTTTGAGAATGCTGGATGGTTGAACTTCTTTAAAAAGATTGATGGATATAATACCAAAGTTTCTCATAAATTTTCTCAATGTTATAACCAAGATATAGTATCATTTGATACTCTGAAGTTCAAATTAACTGTAGAGTTGGTGGCCGAAGCAATAGGGGTCAAGATTGAAAGAGAACTTTGGTTCAAAAAAGTGTCTTTTACCTTCAATGCCCAAAGGTATCTATTGCCTGGCATTGTTCCATATTGGAGCAAGGGAGTGCTCATCTAGAATTTTAGAGCTGAATGGGTAGAGCCTATCAAGGTTCTACAAAGCTACATTACATGTGAAGGGAGGTATGCTTTTGTCTTCAAGTATCATTTCAGGTTTCTTCAACACCTTGTTGGTGAATCAAGGATGAATCTCCCTTTCTTCCTGCTAAAGAGCTTGCAGAAATTATCCAGCAGGGTCAAAGAACATCATGACCACACTGCACAGTCCATATTTCACCATGGATTGATCAAGCTTATTATTAGCACTGTTCTACAAAGAGAAGGAAAGACTTGGGACTACTTTCTCTTTTGGTCTGGGTTCCAAAATAACCAGGAAAGATAGCCTACTAGAAAGCAGGTTGATAAGGGACAAACCCTAATTAGAAAATTAAGACAAAAAGTGAAGACTGAAGATGAAAAATGTGTCAAATTGGAGGAAGTGGCAGAACCTTCAAAAGGAAATTATGAACCTCAACAACCTTTAGTTGATAGTGAGAACAAAAATTTGCTGTTTATTCACAAGGAAAGCCAACCTGTACAAAATAAAGCACCAGCAGAAGCACTCATTGATGAAAAATATGTTTTTACAGAAAAGTTTAGGAGATGAAGAAAATACTAAGGTCCAGCAATGAAGCCCAATTACCATTTTATATGAAGATGAAGGATACTTGTTGGAAGGAGATGAGTTGACTGTCAATGCTAAGACTAGGGTTGGCACACAAAGGGATTTCTACAGTCAAGAGGATAAGACAGTAATGCCAAAGAAAAAGAAGATCAAGGTTAAAGAATTTTCCTCTATCATGCATCAAGGAAAAATTTTAAATATGATAGGAGAGTTTTCCCCAGGATGCAGACCCAAAACTAGATCCAAAAACAAATTGAGGCTGAACATGAAAAAGATACTAAACCCTAAGTTAAAGACATAAGAGGTAACCGTGCTTGATAATTCTTCCTCAGATGAAAATCTAGACTCTAGCAAAGGTAACATCAAAGGGAAGAAACCATTGAAGGAAGAAGAAGAATCTAGCCTCACCGAGACTAAAGTATCCACTGTGTTTTTAGGGATACGAGGTAAACTGTTGAAGGAGCAGCAAAAAGATGAAACAGATATGTATTATTCAAAAAATAAGTTGTTGATGGATGAAAATGCACCTAATGAAATGGATAATCAGGAAAACCCAATTGTTCATTATGCTTCTACAGAGCTGCTTCCTGACGATGAGGAAATCTTCAGAAAGATGAACATCCCATGGCTGCCTAGTGAACTACAAAGTACAACAGGAAGCAAGGCATTTGACTCAGAGAGGGAAAATTTGCAAAGAGCCATCAAGTTGTATAAACATAAAATAGAGTATATGCAAGAAACAAATGATGGTTTGATTACAGCTAATAAAAGACTCAGGGAATATCTAGAAGAAGTGAATGATCACTACCAAGAACTTATTGCAGTCTTCAAAGAGGCCCTAAAAAGGAAAAGAAGTACAGATTTACAGTGTGCAGAATTAAAACAAACTATGAGGAATCTATAGCAACAGAATAAGGATCTTACAAGAAGGATGACAGATATGGAAGCTGAGCAGCAGAAAGCTAAGAAAAAGGCCCAGGCCTTAGATGGGATAACTTTATTGGCAGAAGCTGCTAAAGACCTTTGAGCATTGTTAGAAAAAAACAATTACTTTTTATGTTTTGATGAGTATTTTATTTTTGTAATTATTATATTGACAATATCCTATCGATGAGTAGGCTAAAAATAGTTAGGGTTTAGACTCTAACTGAATTTTGAGAAAATAGTATTTAGGAAGGTCACAAAGAGAACAAGGGGTTCGACTTTTGGATGGCTAGAGGAGGTCTCTTGACTTATTGATAAGCTAAGTACTTGAGTCTCATGTGTATTTGATGAACTGATTATGAAATATATGCTCCATTTTACCCTTCAATCTGTTCTTTGGCTTCATTTCTTGCTTGTTTAGCTACACAATTGATGATTTCATTGTTGGTTTATAATTTTTATGCTTGTAGTGCTTATCAGTTGTGGATGAACTTCAATGTTGTGTTATGTTGGATACATGGTTATTATATTATACATCTCAGTTCTTCTTTACTTGTGATTTAGTTCCTATTTGGCTTATGAATGTATTCCCTCTTGTCACCAAGCTTCACAACCAGAAAACCCTTTCAAAAATCCTAAAAACCTAGTTTTGTTTGATTGAATATTTGAGATTGTGTTGGCTTGTTTCTTTGTAGTATGGAAACAATTTCGGGCACAAATAGGTACTATTGGCCCTCTTTATTTGCAGATGTATATCAGCAAGTAAGAGCTTGCATCCCTTGTCAAAAGTTTGCTGGTAAACAAAAATTGTTGTCATTGCCGTTAAAACCAATTGCAGTAAGTGCCCCTTTCTAGCAGTGGGGTTTGGATTTTATAGGAGAGATAAGTCCATCTTCCTCAGGACAACACAGGTGTATTTTGACTGCAATAGAATTCTTTACCAAATGGGTGGAAGCTATTCCCACCAGGAATGCCACAGATAAGGTGATTATGGAATTTATTGAAAAAAAATATCCTCAGTAGGTTTGGGTGTCCTCGGAGAATAATAACAGATAATGCAAAAGCTTTTAAGTCTAAGGCAATGGGAGCATTTTGTGAAAGGAATGGCATCTTGTTGAAACACTCAACTCCTTACTATCCCCAAGGTAATGGTTTAGCTGAGTCCTCTAATAAAAATATCATTCAGAGTATCAGAAAATTGTTGAAGCATAATAAGAGATCATGGGATTCTATGTTGCAATTTGCATTATGGGCTCATAGAATAACAATCAAACAAGCAATTGGAACTTCTCCTTTCCAATTAGTGTACCGTACAGATGCAGTTTTTCCTATTCAGTTGGGTATCCCAGTGATGAAGTTTTTTCAGGATTGTCAGGAAGAACCTAATGATATGCAAAGAAGGATTTATGCAATGATAGAGTTGTAGCAAAATAGGGAAAAAGTGGAAGAAAAGGCATAGCTATACAGGTTGAAAATCAAAGAAAGATTTGACAGAAAAATCAAAGATAATAATTTCTCAATAGGTGACATGGTTCTAAGGTGGAATGCTAGGAAAGAGCAAAAATGGAAACATGGCAAATTTGATAACCTCTGGTTTGGCCCTTTCCTAGTATCTAAGTTTTTGGAAAATAACACTTTTGTTCTACAAACTTTGGAGGGTGAGGAATTGTCAAGTCCAGTTAATTGACGATTCCTCAAGCATTTCTATAGTTTTTGAGGGGAATTTTAGTTTTCATTGTATATAATGGTGTGAGTAAAACACAATAAGAACTCCATAACCCAATGGAAATTTTGCAGATTAGTGGGTAGCAGTAAAGAAGGCACTAGTCTACAGGTTCTTGAAGCCTCACAAGGAGGAGTCCATCCCGCAGTAGGAGCCAGATGTTAGGTCATGATTTTGTCTTCCTTACTTTAATGCTTTTATTTTGAACCTTGCTAGTATTTTTTCTTTTATGAAGTTTTGCTTGTAAAGGTTAATTTTGAGTTCAAGCTTTTAGCTTTCATAATTTTTTATTTTTCTTATTTTTAAGCCTACATTTATAGATTTTGCTTAGAGTTCATTCTTGAAGGGTTATACAAAGTATATATGGATTAAATGGTTTCATAAATGACACTAAGGTCAAGATTAAGCATATAAACCAAGTCTTAAACCTTATTAGTGACTTAATGATATGAAATTATGTGTTTGGACTTTTTTGTAGTGCAAGAGAGAAATCAATACACTAGAGCACTACAAGAAAGTCGTGAATTCCAAAATCATTATTTTTTAGTCTATTTTTTCGTGTGTCTTGTCCCTGAGGTGCTAATCACATCATTTGTTACATTTGATATGTGTCTTACAAGGTTTATCATCGAAATAGATGGATGATCATCATGTAAGGTAGATCATGTCGACTGCATGCAACGCAGGGAGAATGATGACATCAAGTTGAATGAGGCAAAGTTTTCGAGAACATGTTCCTGATTTGAAGGATACAAAGGTATTGAAAATCTTGGTGAGAACATACTGCTGAGAAATCGGAGTTTTTACAACTAAATGAGGATTTAGGGCTTTCCAGCAACTACAGTTTGAAGTGATATGGACAGTTAGAGATAGCTGGAACATGAAATTCGACACCTAAACCTTGAAGAGATCGCATTCCAGCGCTTGTATTGATCTTCTAAACAGGTACCCCGCGTGGCATTTGCTAGGGTTTGTTTAATTTGGGGTTTTCTGATAAAATCCATAATGTCAAAATTCGAAGGAAAGATATCAGTTTGCTCACCTAATAGACTATTAATGATGAAATATTAACAAATACATTCAAGTATTCATCGTTTAAAATAGTAAACTTCAGAGCAGAACTGTTGGGGGTCCCTAAATTTTGTGATTAGGTCAAACTGTTGAAATTTGGTACAAAAGATTCCCTGAGCTATGTGATAGGGAAGAATGTGATGATTTGAAGATAAATAAACCATGGAGTAATTGACAGGTGCTGTAAACCATAGTGAAAATGAAGAAAGGTGGAAAAACTAATAGAGCTAGGCCCACTCACCTAAGTTGGATAGATAAATTTCCAGAATGTGTAGAGCAATTTGCAAATGTAGGATGGTTGGCATTTTTCAAAAATATTGATGGATATCTTGCAGAGGTCTCACATAAGTTTGCTCAGTGCTATGATAAAGACACTGTGTATTTTGATACTTTGCAATTCAAATTGACCAAGGAGTTGGTAGCTGAGGCAACAGGCATCAAGAATGAGGGAGAACTATGGTTTAAGAAGGTGTCATTTACCTTGAATGCACAAAAGTACTTTCTACATGGTGTAATCGCAGACTGGGGTAAAGGTGTACCAATTCATAACTTCAAGCATGAATGGATATAACCAATAAAGGTTTTACAGAGTTACATCACCTGTGAAGGAAGATATGCCTTCGTTTTTAAATACCACTTCATATTTCTTCAGCACCTCAATAATGAGTCCAAGATGAACCTGCCCTTATTCTTTCTAAAGAGCCTGTAGAAGATGTCTTGCAGAATTAAGGAACACCAAAATCATACTAAACAATCCATTTTCCACCATGGACTTATCAAACTCATTATAAACACTGTTTTGTAGAGTAGGGGAAAGACTTGGGAGTATTTCCTTTTCTGGTTAGGTTTTCAAAATGGTCAAGAAGGACAGTCTCATAGAAGACAAGCTGATAAAGGACAAACCTTGATTAGAAAGCTCAGGAAAAAGGTAAAGGTCAAAGATGAAGACAGGATTAAATTAGAAGAAGTTTCAAATCATGCAAATGAAGATTTTGAATCTAGACAGCACCTTAATGACATTGAAAGAAAATATTTACAGTCTGATAATAAGGAGACCGAGCCTGTTGAAAATGATGTATCAGCAGAGACAATTGCTGATGAAAATATTATACCTGCAGAGAAAGTTCTAGGTGAGAAAGAGGATATTGAAGTTCAAAGACAAAGTCCAATCACAGTTCTATTAGAAGATGAGAAATGCATGTTTGAGGATGATAAAGTCCTTGTTATTGATGCAAATAGGGTTTGTACTAAAAAGGAGTTTCAAAGTCAGGATGATGACGTGACATTACCAAAGAGAAAGAAACTAAAATTTGTTGAACTTGCCTCAGTTACCCATCACGGGAAAAATTTCAAAATGTTTGGGGAAATTGCTCCTGTGTGGAGACCAAAAACCAGACCCAAAAACAAGCTCAGACTGAATATGAAGAAGTTGCTAAACCCTAAATTGAGCAAGGAAAGAGTAACAGTGATAGATGATTCCTCATCTGAGGAAAAATTGAATGCTGATAAGGGTGACAGTAAAGGTAAAAGGCCAATGGAATCATAAAGAGAGTATGTCCTTACTGAGACTAAACTGTCTGATATATTTCTAGAGGTACGAAGTGAAATGCTGCAGGAACAACAAGAAGGTGAGAGAAAGGCTTCTCACTCAGAAAAGAAGGTGATGGTTGAAGAAAATGTTCCATGTGAAGCTGAGACTGAAGAAAACCTAAGTTTTCCTAAAACTCCTACAGAATTGTTTCCAGACGATGAAGAAATTTATAAGAGATTAAACATTCCATGGCTTCCAAATGAGATGCAAACCATAGCAGGAAATAAATCCTTTGATTCAGAAAAAGAGAATTTACAGAGAAGTGTAAAACATTATAAGTATCAGATGCAATATATGCAGGATACAAGTGATGGCTTGGTCATGGAAAATAGAAGACTCAGAGAGGATCTAGATAATGCGAATAGCCACTATCAGGAGCTGATTGCAGTTTCAAGAGAGGCATTGAAAAGGAAGAGGAATATAGAAGGTCAATTTACAATGTTGAAACAAACCATCAAGGATCTGCAGCAGCAAAATGAAGAACTCACTAGAAACATGGCATATATGGAAGTAGATCAACTGAAGGCTAGAAGAAAGGCCCAAGACCTAGAAGGGATAGCCTTGTTAGCTGGAGCAACTAAAGATATGTAAAGCTTGTTAACATAATCAGTTATTAGTTATGTTTTGAAGGATATTTCATTTTTGTAATTATTATTTGGATAAAACTATTTTGATGAGTAGGCTGAAAAGCAGTTAGGGTTTAGTCCTTAACCAATTTTGAAGGATAGTATTAATGTATGTCACAAAGAGGACTGATGGTTCATTTTTTTTGGCTGGCAAGAGGAGGTCTTCAGATTTGTTCATAAGCTAAGTAAATGGATATTATGTGTATTTGAAAGGCTGATTATGAAATATATGCTCTATTTACCCTTCATTTTGTTCTCTGGTTTCATTTATAGCTTGTTTTAGCTACTTAATTGGTAATTTCATTGCTTGTTTAAAGTTTTTATACTTGGAGTGCTTACCATTTGTGGATAAACCTCAGTGTTGTTTTCTATTGGATAATGGTTATTATGTTATGCATCTCAGTTTTTCTATGCTTATGATTTAGTGTTTATTTGTATTTATGAATGCATTCCCTCTTGTCATCAAACTTCTTAACCAAAAAGCCTTAAAAACCCTATTTTGTTTTATTGAAATATTTGAGATTATGTTGGCTTGTTCTCTTGTAGTCTGGGAACAATTTTTGGCATAAACACTATTAATGGACATCTTGACTATATACTATTGATATTCAATATGAATATTGACTTGGGATATTAAAAAATCGAGACAAAATATTTTCTTCACTTGTCAACCTTATTTTCCCATTCAATGATCTTCAATACATGAGATTATAAGAGGACCCACACCAATGGTCGACGGAAAAAATGGTGTAGCTTGTACAAATTATGATGTTCAAATTTTTTTATGTCTCACATAGTTCAAGTTTCAATTTCAAAGGTATAGTATCTCCAAGTCGAGCCCAAGTCTCAGTTTCAAAGGTATAGTTCCTCCATGTCGAGGGGTTTCAAGATTCTCTAAAGCAACCTAAAAAATAGAATACTCCTTTTGGAGGAAACTTATTTTCACTTATGTGGTAATTTAGAATTTTGATGTAGCTTATTTTCACTTATGTGGTAATTTAGAATTTTGATGTAGCTTATTTTCACTTATTTTCCTAGACTTGTTTTCATCACATAAACTTATATTATCTACATACAATTTTCTCACATTTTTTAAAACATATTGAAATTTTCTTCGATGTTTTATTTCCCCCACTTTGAGGGTATGCTAGTAAATATATAATTAATGAAAAAATATATATATAATGAATGAAACAAGTTATATTTATGTTATTAAATTTCATTTCACTTTCTCAATGTCTATATTTTACCTTTTTTTTTTATTTTTTTACTTTTGTTTTCAATATTTGAAAAGTAATTAGCGCACTTGTATCTATTATATTTCTTACATTGATGCTTTGG
This sequence comes from Pseudotsuga menziesii, assembly GCA_001517045.1. NCBI lineage: Eukaryota > Viridiplantae > Streptophyta > Pinopsida > Pinales > Pinaceae > Pseudotsuga > Pseudotsuga menziesii. Next base: position 15,026 of record LPNX010564584.1, on the reverse strand, counting down.
ATATTTCGTTCACATGACCCTCCTCTATCCCTTTAGAAATCCATTCCACCACGCCTCCATTCTGGAAGCCGATATTCACACTTACAACTCATTTTGATTAAGCAGATTCATGCTCAGAATAAACATTTTCAAAGTTTTTGATCAAGCAGCAGGGACATCATGTTGAAAAACAGTAAGGGAGGCCCTGGTAGAGATCTAGTTAAGCACCACAATCACCTCATAACCGAAGTAAAGAAGCAGGGATACGACAGAACCAAGTGCGTCTTGGAATCAGTCACAGATGTCTGCTGGTTGTGTGGGCGGACCCGGGTTTACTATCATGTACCAACAACACCCCTAGCTCACTGGCCCTTTCAGCAACAGACCTCGGAGCGGCCTGAAGTCTCACCCGAAGTGATCCTTATGGGTTGGCCAAAGAATCAAGTGTCTCGACCAGGTTCTGTATGGAATCCTGTGTGCGTCTCACAGCTATTCTTATCCCGCGAGATGTCTCTTTCCTCTCTGTGATGCACAGTTTCCTCTTATTCGCGATGAATCTAGTCCTTATCGCATCGCCGTGTCTTGGGAAATACGTAACTCTCTCCTACGCTCGAACCTCAATCTATGGTACTGAGCACCACAACTCCTCTGATGGTGAGATATCGCTTCCCTGCAATATCCTATCGCTGCGACTCAGCGTACTTAGCGTACTGGTGTTAAACTTGCAGGACTCAATACACAAGGCTGTTTTATACTGCGAATCTTAATTGTCTTGAGTGAAACTTATACAAACTCTTATACAGAATACTTAAAGACTTCAACTTGCATTTATCCTTTTAATATGCTGTGAACTGAATAACACATACATACATTTACTGTAAGCAAATTTCATGTAATGAATGACATATATAACAAGAAAATACAATCACATGAATCAATCACATAACACTCTAATTTTACGTGGTTCACTTACAGGGTAGAAGCTACATCCACAGAACTGTGTTTCTATATTATAACTTGAGAGAGGTACACAGTTCTGCTACACCGCATATGCAGCTAGAGATCTTCTGGGTAACTGCGCACACAGCCTGGAGCCCTTATCTCTTAGATCTCTTCTCTATATTTCCTTCTTACAATATACTCTCGCTCTCTCTCGCTCTCTCTCTGTCAATCCCTATAGATTGTTACAATACAACATACAGTGAGCTAACAGTCTACTAGACTCTTAGACTCTCTGATGTCTAAATAGCTGTAGAAGGACTGACTATATGGATGGATTAAAATGCCCAAAATGCCAACCTTTTACAATACAAAATACATCCCTTTATAAGTGGCCCGAAGTTCTCACCATTACAACACTGTGGGCCTGTCCCAATAGTAGCCCAAAACCCTAATTAGTGACAGTCGGCATATCTGTACTTGGGGTAGCCATTTTCTGTCACACCATTGCTCTCTGCAGTCTTCCATGCTTCCCGGCGTTGACCATGGGTACTATGCACCGCTTCCCTTCTTATGTCCTTCGTCTTCAATACCTCGTCCTCGTCGCTCCTTTTCCTTTATGAGGGTAGTTGAGCCCTCCTGTCTTCGTCGCTACCTTCAATGCAGTGGTTGAGCTCTCTCTTCTTGGCCGCTTAGGTACTGTCATCTTTCTTGACTTCTCTGTCTCAACAGTCACGGTTTTCGGCTCTGCTCTACAGCTAGAAACATGCTACGGTGTCATAGCTTTACCTTATCTCTTCGTCTTCGCCAAACTGTCTATCCGCCAAAATGGCAGCTTTTCTTGTAGCTGCGGGACTCTACTCCAACAGTCCCCTAACACTTACTTGTGGCTCGTCCCTGAGCCACTACCAGCGGTCTTCTCCTGCTGTAGCTTCTCCTTGGATTCCTGCGAAGTGCGGTGAAGCTTGTCCCAAAGTCTTGCGACTTCGTTCTGCATAGCTGCGACACACTCTTGTGCCAAGTCAAGCATAGATTTACTAATACTGGAGTCTTCTGCTGCATCAATTTCATTTCTGGTGGCAGTGAACTCCCCATCTTTCTTCTCAACCACATCGACTAGCTCTGTGATTTGTTCCTGATAGGGTTGAAGCAGGTCATTGATGTTTATCTCCTTTTCTCTCAACCGCTGCGCTTCCTACTGCAAGCAGTTAATCTCCATCATCTTTCTCATCTTCTGAAGAGTTTCTAAGCTCTTGATTTCTTCCTTCATGGATGTTGTGGTATTATCTATCTGCTTAATACTTTGCTGGATTTCTACTTTCTCAGGGGGCTCATCTAACTTTGACCCTGTGTTCGTCGCATCAGCTAGCACCGACAGTGCATCATCTATGCGAGATTTCATCTCCGTGAAAGTGAGTCGAAAGGCCTCTACTCTGGCTTCCTTGTCCGCCTGGGGGGTGCCCGGTGGTCTAGCCTCAAGATCAGCAATCTGCGCTTTGTGTTCTTCCACCATCTTGGTCATTGTTTCTTCCATCCTGGTGACTATTTCGTCCAGAGTCTTTTATCTGTCTGCAACTCTTCTTACCTTCTGCGAGAGAGGCAAGGAGAACTCAATATTACATTGGGGTAACTCCAATGCGATGATCTGTAAGACTTGAGAGAGATTCTATTCTCTTTCTTCATATGTTCTTAACTCGTCTGCCTTTTTCTGATAGCTGGTGGTGAGTGCTACATTATTTTGTTTTAGCTGTGTGTTTTGTTTATAAGTAGCGAGCTCTCTACCTCTGAGCTCTGCGCTTAGCTGCTGCTGGATCATCTGTAACTAATCAATGTGGAACTCTACGAGGTTAACCTCGACAGGTTTCCTAATCTGTATCGGTGCATCCATCATTGACGCGGGGAATCGAATGCTCCCTGGTGGTATCAAGACTATATTGATGCAATCCGTTGCCAAGATTTCCTCGTGGGAAATCGACTATGTTGAACTTTCTCCTGCTGTCGCCTTTACCAATGGAACCTGTATCATGGCAGTCTTCTCAGTAATTGCTTTTAAGTCCAGAAGCCACTTCTCTACCGCACTCTGCATCTTTTCCTGCGATGTCTGCATCGCCTCAAATGAGTCCTTCAACGTGTCATGCATTCTTGTTGCAATGAGTTCATAATCATCCTCTGTCAGTGAAGTCTTCGAAGGTGGTTTTGTGGCTTTGTGCTTTTTCTTCTTCTGTGTGTCCGGTGTCTCTTCTTCTCCATCTTTTGTTGTCTGTGCCTCTGGTGGCACTTGCTGTGAATCTTTCCTCTTTTCTCCTGGTAGTGGCACATGTGCTGTATCTTGTGTCTGGGTCTCCACTTTGTCTTTTCCTTTGTCCGATGGGTTTGTCTGTGCGGTACCTGATGGTAGGGGTGTGGTATATTCTAACGCTTGCTTCCAGTCGTCACCAAAGTCTTTGATAACGTCCTTGACATCCTTTGCTATCATCCTGAACCAACCATTGGCCCAATCATCCCTTTTAGCCCTTTTTGGCCTCAAATAAATTCTATGGCGGTCCACCATAAAATCAAGCCGATCATCATATGTGTCCACGATCTCCTTGCTGATCCGTGGTGTTTCTTGGAGGACGTTCCTTAGCAGCCTATAGTATTCATAGAATACTATCGCATTGACCTTTTTCTTGGCTAGGCTGCTAGTCTCCCATAAGTTTGTGTAGCGCGTACCTCTGGGTTCGCCACTCGCTAGCTGTCGAAATTGGGTATGGGGTGACTCCTTCCGCACGACGAATGCACAGAGTATTAGCAACCACGAGAAAAGGAATGGGTGGGTTGCCTCATCCTGAGCTTGCAAACAATATTGCTGAAACATATTTAACAAAAATAAAGACCAATTGAACTGTTCCCCTTCTGCAACTTGTATGGCCGGGTTAATTACTGATCCTATAACTTCCTTTGGGCGAACCTTGGTTAACATTCTTCCTACAAGCAGACTAGCTGTAAATTTGAGTGTATTGTCTATTAAGCTTGCAATGTCATAAGCTCGACCTCCTCTCTGTAGTTTATACTTGGTGAATAGGGTTGGTGATAGCTTGGAATCCTTGGTCTTTCCTGTTATATTTGTCTTTGGGTCTTGACTAGTCTTGGACAGCCCGGTAATGCAGTGTATCAGTTCGATGTTCAGGTTGACCCTGTTACCAAGCCAGAGGTAACCCCCATGTACACATGAAAGTAGGATGCGCACCACGGCATTAACCTCTGTGCCACATCAAAAATGTGGTATTCTTAACAGATTGAGCAGGCCTGAGCACTCAAGAATATGGACATGTTCCATGGGAACATATTCATATGCACCTATCCTTGGGTTCTTCTAAATCGTAAGATACTGATCCGGCCAGAACTGAGGATATGTCTTAATATCGCCTAGGTTATAATATACAAATTTAACAACAGTGGCATATCCTAATATATCTCCATCTTCTTTTACTCGAGAATCAATCTGTGGTATAGGAACAGGAAACTTACCACTCTTGGGAATTTTTACCTCTGGTGCACCGTCAACTCATGGTATGATGTAGTCTGTTGCATTATGAACTTCTTCATCCAGCTCCAGACAAGATTCTTCTCTTAAGTGAGTTTGGCTCCTCATCCTTGGTAGCTGTTCATTCTGTGATGAACTTGGCATGACACCCTTAGACGACATCGTCATAGCAGACATAAGGCCTCCACGCTTGAACCTTTCCAAAATCGCTTCTATGGGTTCCTCCTCGGACAGAACCCACTGGGTGTTATACTTGTAATGTCCTGGTTTTGACCCCGTTACATTAGATGTATATGATGTATAAATCTTAAATGATCATGGTGTGGAGTTAAAGGCCAAGACCCCACCATTGATCAGTAATGCTATGTTTTGGATTTAAATTGTCACCGATGGTGTATCGGGGCATGCGGCATATATATTATGTTGGTCGTCATGTAAATATGCATCTATAATTAATTGAATGAACACAACCAGCTATGGTCACAGCAACTAAATCGAAAGGGGCATGATTTTCCCAAGGATGAGGATGCGGGAGGGGATTTGTCAATCTTGAGCCAGAAAGGGAAAAAACCCATGTGTATTCTCATTTTGTTTTATCCCAACCACCTCCAGTTAATAATTTCTGCCGGTAGCTGAGGGAACTTATGGCAATTAATTGTTTTTGGAGTGGGGTGGTAGGACTATCAGTCCATGCCTCCATGCACACTCCACCCATAGTTAAGTTATGAATGGAAAGGAAAAACGTCTATCATCTCTCACGCAGACATTCTTCTCCTCTCCACGAGTTGCTGAGCACCCACGCACTAAAAATTCGCATCCTCCTGGTAGCTGTTCACCTTCACGCACTTCCCATTTGGCCGCTCACTGTTTTCACACACAGGAATTTCCCTGGGTTTTACCCACGCGATTTTCTCCTGCAAATTCGCGTCCTCTCCATTGTTGTGCATTCTCACACAGAGGGGTTCCTTCCCGTTTTGGTCTTCACGCACAGGATTTTGCTAGATTTACCCACGCAACAATTTTCCTCTACGGATTGGTGAATAGTGTGGCCGTATCCTATACTCACGGGACGATTTTGGGTTCTGCATTGTTGCTCACACTCACCCACAGGCTGGGAGACTGTAATTTCTTCCCCAACTCGGTCTGTGTATGTTTTCTGGGTGATTTCGTTGCCCAGGACAGGCTGTGTTTTTCCACGTTGTTGGTTGTGTTGGTTGTGGTCTTCCTTACATGCTGAGGGCTGTTGTAAATTCGCTTGAGAGTCATTTTGGCCACGATAGGGCCAATAATGACTCAGAATTCATTTTCCCTGTTTAAGCTATGACAGTTGACTTGATTACATACGTACAATTGTTGGTATTCGGACTGTGAGAGGAGCAGGGATGTTGGCTTAATTTTGCTTGATAAACCTGGTGGCTGGAACCACACAGACAGAGCTAGAGGGCTGGCCTTATTCTCCATCACCCCTGAATAGCACTGGAAGGGAATGCAGGGCCTGAGGGACTATGTAGTAGAGAAGGGACCGATTCCTTGTGTTGGGTGTGGATGGGTGTCTTAGAGGTCAGGCTAGTTCTGGTGTAGGTGTCCTTGGATCTGTAATGAGCTCACCAGCTTAGCAATCTGCCTTCTCTAACTCCCTAATGGCCTGATAAACCCAACTGTGTTGGCTTGGCTGTGTTTTGTGTATCCCTAGCTATGTGTAAGCCTGCTTGTTCCCCTATTCCTTGGAGAATCATGCCCAGCTCAGGGGTGGCAGTGTTGCTGAGAGACTAAGGAGCACGCTAGCCTATGGTTGGGTGGAACGTTGCAGCGATGTAGCTAGTTGCGGAAGGAGTTCTTCATAAGATAAGTGATCTGTCCATTTTACTTAAGCAACTGTAATGTTTGTTAATGAATATGTAATGAACATGTTGAATGAATGCTGGCTTAAATGTATGATGTTTCCACTGTGTATGATAGATGATTGCATCTGTGCATGATAAATGTTCATGTGTGTATGTTTAAGCATTCTGTTTATGAGTTTTTAATCCTGTACATGTTCATGGGGCACCCAGCCCGGGTGGTTTAAGCCATGGAGATCGCGTCCTCTTTGCCGGTCGGAGGCATGGGGACGTGACAGCATGGTATCAGAGATCTAGGTTGCAGCAATGGGAATCTATGAGCTAAGGAGGAACAACTGACAGAGGTGTATCTCATTCTGCCCAGCCGAACCCATGGAAGACTATGAAAATTTAAAAATTTTGTTGAAATGTTGAACAGTCGGAAGAACCAGAAGTAAAGCTTCTGCCGTTGCGGAAGGGTTGGATAAGTAAAGCTTCCACCGTTGCGGAAGGGTTGGAGAAGTCAATAATTCCGCCATTGCGGAAGAGTTATAAGTCTCCTATCCGCCGTTGTGGAAGTGGAAGGATTAAGGCTTCCGATCCAGAAAGACCGCCGACAGCCGATGCGGTCAAAGAAAGACAAATTTTTTGAAAATTTGTCTAAGTGTTGGGAAATCGGAAGCGGGAGTGATCTCCTGTCCGCCGTTTCGGAAGTGGAAGCATTAAGGCTTCCAATCTAGAAAGACCGCCGACGTCCAAAAAGTTGAAAATTTCTCCAAGTAAGAGCGGACGTCGAAAGGATTCGGACTTTGGTGAGACGCCGTTGCAGAAGCCAAAGTCATTTGGCTTCCGATCCAAAAGTCAGCCGACGCCCGACGTTAAATTGTTCTCCGTAAGTCCTGATCGGAAGAAGTTATGGTTTGCACGTCCGCCATTGCGGAAGCCAAATCCATTTGGCTTCCGATGTGAAAGTCTGCCGACGTCCGACATTCAAATTTTTCTAAGTGCCAGATCGGAAGAGAAAGTGTTCCGGGAGCCAATTCGGTGGAAGGAAGAATGGAAGAGGAGCCGATTTTGCGAAAGAAAGAATGGAAAGAGGATTCGATTCTGCGGAAGAAAGAATGGAAAGAGGAGCCGATTCTGTGGAAGGAAGAATGCTTCCGACTTCCAATGTTGTGGAAGAGAAAGCAGTTTCCAGTCCGCCGTTGCGAAAGCCAAAGACATCCGACGTCCGATGTGGAAAGGCATCCGATGGCCGATGTGGAAATTCATCCGACAGCCGATGAGAAGGAAAGGAAAGTCATCCGACAACCGATGTTTTCAGAGGAATTTTTGGACTGTTTCTCAGTGAAATTTTAGGGCTGAAAATGAGAAAAGAGGCAGCAATCTTATGTGCCAGATTGCGGGAAATCCCCCTTGACCCCCGTCGTCCCCTTCAGACAGTCATTCCTTGAAAAAGAAAAATCTAGTGTTTGGGCAAAAATTGTTATTTTATGATTATTCCAAGAGAAGGTAAGTAATGTTGATTTGTATCAATGTATGCATCTAACAATTGTGTTAGTAACATGTTTGTAGATTTATAGTCACCTTCAAGGGAAGTATTCCAGGTAGTGCATCTCGTAAGTAAGTGGTGGTTCAGAATGAGAACCCATGATGGATATGATGCTCGAGACTCTGATGAGCATGCCCGAGATGCCATGGGAGAAAATGTCCAAAATAGAAATGATGACATAGATTCCAATGGAAGGAGATTCCAAGAGACCCCATCAGATGTTGCAGCTACCATGAGAAGCTTGATTAAAGCCCAGGAAGAGAAGCATCAGTTGAATGCTGCAATGTTGCAGAGTTTGACAGACTTGCAAAGAAATATAGACTCTGGACAAGGTATAGCAAGACCAGAAGGCAGTAAGAGCAGTACTAGGAGAAGGAGAAGAACTTCTAGTGGAACATTTGATTCTAAAGAATCCAGTGGGGATTCAAGTTCTTCTTCTCATAAAAGAAAAAGAAAGAGACGCCATAGGGATCGCACTCGAGATGAATTTAAGAAAGCTAAACCTCCTACGTTTGATGGTGAGGTAAAGACTGGACAAGAGGCTGAAGCTTGGCTTCTTGGTATAAAGAAGTACTTTCAAGTGCATGACTATTCAGGAAACATGAAGGCAAGAGTTGCCATATTCAATCTGAATGGAAGAGCATCCATTTGGTGGGAACACTTCAAGCAAGTAAAGAGGATCAGTGAAACGAGACTAAAGTGGAAACAGTTCAAGAAGTATTTTAAGCAGAATTACCTCTCTGATAGGTATTATGATGACAAGATTAAGGAATTCCATGAGCTGAGATTGGGACAACAAACCATGGAAGAATATGCAAACAAGTTTTTGGAGCTGTTGAGGTATGTCCAGTACATCAGAGATGAAAAAGTGAAGGTCCAACGTTTTCTGAGTGGATTACCTTAGTCTTACAAGGATAGAATTGAGTTTTATGAGCCTATAACTCTTGAAGAAGCAATAATAAAAGCTAAGTATTGCTATGAGCAGAGCAAAGGTAGGCCGGATTACCATAAAGCATGGAAGGACAAGAAGAACAAGAAGTTTGACCAAAGGAAGAAAGGTTTCAAACCTTCTAATTTCAGGAATCAGCAGAAGCAGCCATCTCAAGCTATGAGTAAGCCAGTTGGAGCGACCGGAGAAAAGCCTAAAGATCCACAACAAAATAGAGGGCCACTTCAATGTTGGAAATGTGGAGGACCCCACATGCACAGGAATTGTCCACTCGAGAGTGAGAGTGCCAGGCCAGCTTATAATGTTCAAGAAGTAGAAACAGTGGGTCAAGTAGCAAGGACAGTTCCTAGGATCTATGCAACATTAGAGGACCGCTAGGCAGATCACCAGTCAGCTGTGGTTGAAGTTGCAGGTAAGATTGCTGAGCAATCTGTTTCTATTTTGATTGACCCTGGTTCTACTCACAATTACATTACTCCTAGAGTAGTAGAGATTTGTGCTTTTAAGAAAGTAAAGCATAGGAAGTCTTGGTTAGTTCAGCTAGCCACTGGAATCAAGAGGAAGGTCAGTGAGGTGGTATAAAAATGTCCATTGGTCATGAATGGATTGGTCACTTGTGTAGATATGAATGTTCTACCGCTTGGTTCCTATGATGTTCTCATTGGAATGGATTGGTTAGAAGCTCACAGGGTGAAGCTTGACTGCTACAATAATACTTTTGAATGCATGAAAGAAGAAGGAAACCTAGTAGTGGTGAAAGGCATTCCAAAGGTGATTTCAGTGAGGCAGGTTTCAGCAATGCAGTTAAAGAAGTTCTGTAGGAAGGGTTTCCAGTTGTATGCAGCTTAGATTTTGGAAGAAACGAGAGATGAAAATCCTCAGTTGGAGGACTATTAGGTGTTACAGGAATTCGGGGATGTGTTTCCTGATGAGATTCTAGGGTTTCCTCCAAAGAGGGACATTGATTTCACAATTGAACTTGTGCTAGGAGCAGCACCAGTGTCCAAGGCACCCTACAGGATGAGTACCCGGATATGTTAGAATTGAAAATGCAACTGCAAGAGTTGCTGGAAAAGAAGTATATTCGGCCGAGTGTGTTTCCTTGGGGAGCACCAGTTCTATTTGTAAAGAAGAAAGATGGTACACTCAGGTTATGTATTGATTACAGGCAATTGAACAAGGTTACTATGAAGAATAAATATCCTTTGCCTAGGATTGATGACCTCTTTGATCAAATGAGAGGAGCAAGGGTATTTTCCAAGATTGACTTGAGGTTTGGTTACCATCAGGTGAGAATCAAGGATGAAGACATTCATAAGACAGCCTTAAGGACAAGGTATGGGCATTATGAGTTTGTAGTGGTACCATTTGGCCTTACAAATGCACAAGCTACATTTATGTGCCTTATGAATAGTGTCTTCAGCAGGTATTTGGACAAGTTCGTTCTTGTTTTCCTTGATGAAATTCTTGTTTATTCTAAGAATGAGGTGGAGCATGAAGATAATTTGAGATTGAAATTGCAAGTGCTCAGGGAACACCAGTTGTATGCAAAACTAAGCAAGTGTGACTTCTATAGAGATAGAATTCAGTACTTGGGTCACATTATCTCAGAGGAGGGTATATCTGTGGACCCTGAAAAGATTGAAACCATTATGAATTGGCCTACTCCAAGAAATGTGACAGATGTAAGATCTTTTATGGGACTTGTAGGATACTATAGGAGATTCATTGAGGGATTATCCAAAGTTGCACATGCCATCACTTCTTTGCAAAAGAAGGGGGTGAAGTTCGAATGGACATCGAGGTGTGAAGAAAGCTTCCAGAGGATGAAGAGTCTTCTCACCAGTGCACCAGTATTGAAGGTTGCAGATCCAGACAAAGATTTTGTGGTATGTACCAATGCATGTGGACAAGGGCTTGGAGGAGTCCTTATGCAAGACAACCACGTGATATGTTATGAGTCAAGAAAGCTGAAGGAGCATGAGAATAACTATGCCACTCATGATCTAGATCTTGCAGCCATAGTACATGCTCTCAAGATGTGGAGACATTACTTGATGGGTAGGATATTTGAGCTCAGAATAGACCATTGTGGTTTGAAGTATCTATTTGATCAGCCTACTCTGAATGCTAGGCAAGCAAGATGGCTAGAGTTTTTATGTGAATTTGATTTTGAAATCAAGCACATAAAGGGAAAAGAGAATAAGGTAGCTGATGCACTCAACAGGAAGATGCAAGAAATGCATGTGGCATCTCTCAGTATTTGCCACTCAGATTTGAGGCAGCAGATTGCCAATCATGTTGCCGAAGATGAATTGTATGAGCAAGTAAAAGACAAGTTGCAGTAGCAGAGTCTTGAGAAGAGGTATGAGGAATATAAATTGGAAGGATATGGGCTTATCAATTTTAAAGGTAGAATTTATATTTCAGATGTAGCAGATTTGAGGAGAGTTGTCATGGATGAGATCCATCAAGCTCCATATTCTGGTCACCCAGGATATCAAAAGACAATTGCTACAGCAAGAAAGCAGTACTTTTGGCCAGGAATGAAAAAGGATATGCCTGAGTACATTTCAAGGTGTATGAAATGTAAACAAGTAAAGGTTGAGCATCAACATCCAACAGGTTTATTGCAGCCTTTGCCAGTTCCAAAATGGAAATGGGAAGTTATTTCCATGGATTTTATTACAGGATTACCGATGACTTGGAGACAACATGATTCTATTATGGTTGTGGTAGACAAGTTGACTAAGGCAGCACATTTTATACCGGTTAAGTCTACATATGAGACTGCCGACATTGCAAAGATCTTCATGAAGGAGATATTCAAATTGCATGGATTGCCGAAGGCAATAGTCTCTGACCGGGACGTCAAGTTCACTTCCAAATTTTGGAAGGGGTTGTTTGCAGATTTGGGTACTGT
>LPNX010564582.1:150220-260134 GCA_001517045.1 Pseudotsuga menziesii | reverse complement strand
TTCATATAGTTTCACAAAGATTCTTTGAATCCCGTCATGTGCTTGGAAGCCCCACTGTCTATGAGCCAATCATTTCTTCCATGTGTGATAGTTCCTGTGAGAGCAGAAATTAGAACATACTCTTCATCACTTAAGGATTCTTCACTTTCTTGTTTGACTCTTTTCTTGGAGAGTTCATCATCCTCTGTAGCATGAGCATGATGTCTTCTTTTGTTGTCCTTCTTCTTATGAGAGCCACTCTTATTTCTAGGATAATCTTTGGTAAAGTGTCCTCTCTCATCACATGTATAGCATCTGAATCTAGATAGATCTTTGCTTGATCTTCTAGGGATATCTTTCTGGTGAGAATGCTTACCTTGGTGATGATGATAGTCCCTTTTTCTTTTCTTGGAATGTACTGTGAGAGTTTGATCTTCACTTCCCATCTTTTCTTCTCAGGCTACCATTCGAGCTTCTTCTTGTGAGAATTCCTCCCACATCCTACTGAACTTGACCATATTCCTTCTAGCACAAATCCCTTGAATGAAGGAGTACCATGACCTAGCAAGACCATTCAAGGTGGTCATCACAATTTCTGCATTCTCTACCTCTTCATCCACTGCTTCAAGTTGTTCTTTGATTTGAGAGACCCTTGTAAAGTATGACTGTATGGTATCTGCATTTTGGATCTTTACATTCTTCAACTGGTTTCTCATGGTCATCTTCCGATTTATTTTCTTCCCTTCAAATAGCTTGGTCAAGTAATCAAACATTTCTTTAGGTGTCTTTAGGGAAGAAACCTATGGTATAATGTGATCCTTGATTGAATCAGCAATAATCCTCTTAGCCTTGACCAAGTTCTTCTCTTGTAAGGCCTTAGCCTCATCTCCCTCTGGAACTGGAACCTCTCGACTTATGTAGGTGTCCAATTCATTTTCTTCAATAACCAGTGAGATCCTATACTTCCATGCTCGGAAGTTTTCAGCTCCTTCAAGATTTTCATCAAGCTTGGTGTGATGAGACATATTAACTGAGAACCTCAAATGGAAATACAAAAGATTTAGATCTTACCAATTTGAGATACTGAAACTGGATCTGGAGATGATCTTCTACAGTGTTGGTTTTTTGGTTCACGGGAAAATTAGGGTTTGACTCTCTCGGAGTTATACCCAACCAAAAACTTCGATCTTGGTCTCTAAACTTTCATTTTGAGGAGGAGAGTAAACCTATGCTGGGATCACTCAAAAATTCCACTTCTGTGGAAAGCCCTAATTTCCTGCTGTAGTGGTAGGTCAAAAATTGAAAATGATCAGAATCGTATTCTACTTCGACAAAAAGATGAACCCTTTAATGGAGAGTTAACCTAGCCTCCTTTTGTTGATGATCTATGGAGAGAGACCCAAAAAGTAAGAATACCTAGCTTCTGCAGCTGCACAATTTCTTCTTCTCAAGTTAGCTCTGATTCCATGTTAGATTTTTATCATTTAAGAAATATGATCCTAGGATCTTATCTAAGAGAATAACATGTACAACAATAATCACAAGCGATAAGAGACATAAAGAGTTTTCCTCCGGGAAACCATAAAGTAGAAAACCCCGCAACTTCCTCAGATTTTAGTTTTCTGAATTTTTCAATCAATCCTTTTCTAAATTCAGCCAGTGCTTTTGTTGGAGGCCTTGTAGGAACTTATACAAATTTCATGAACCAATCTAGTGCGCGACTTCGAAGGGTCGTCGCCAATTTTACTTTCTTAACCTCATCATCCGTAGTTTGTTTGATAGTCCACACTACTTCACACAAGAACCCGTATTGCTTGGGATCCTTAGTCTCGTTTACATGGAATAAGGGTAACTTTGCATCATCACCTGCCATCCTAGGCCTTCTTCCTACAGTCATTGATTTGCTACTATTAGAGTGTTGTTAACACGTCGAACAAGGTGTTATCGAACTTTTGTTTCTTCCTTAATGTGGCGCAATGCACGAAGTTGTGGTTGTGTTGTTGCTCTGGGTCAGCCTTTCCTCGGGCTCGGGCATAACCTAGTCGTCTCCTTCATTGTTGTAGGGTCGCTTTATTTTGTGCGGTATTCCTTCATGGTGTCACATCTCGGTCACAGCAAGACTCTCTCCTATCCTTTGCCTAATCTCTTGCTGAAACATTGCTCCTCCTCTCGTAAGACCACTCCCTTCCTCAGCTTCCCTCACACTCTCATCATAACTTCCATCCATCTACCGCGTATCATTCCATACAACCCTCATCTATGCGATACACGCAGTCTCCGCACACCAGATTTCTGCTCGGCGAAGTTCATCTTCAATATGCATTTTTTCGTAGATTAGCATCTTAATAGACAACTACAAAGATAACAAGTACCTACCTCTTGGTCTGTTGAAGAAATCCATTTATGCGTCGCTGTAAGATTTAACTGTGTTGACCACAAACTTAGTGATATAACCCTCCAAGATACTGTCAATCCAAACTTCAACAACCCTTGATGCTTTGTTGTCTACCTCTTGTAACTGTTGGATCAGTTCTGGAGTCCAGCCAATTGGTTCACCTCCTTGGAAATTTGTCTTCCAATATGTCAATCGTGCCAACCACTCATACAAGATTGGAAATTCAGAGAAAAAGTACTCATGTGGACCGTCGTGCATATACTCTTCCTGCCACTTATCCATCGTCGGTCCAGGGTTCTGATTCTCTTTCTTAGTAAACTCCTGTATCTTTTGGTCAAACCAATCTTGGATTTCCGGTTTCGTCAGATGGCACAACATGTCCTCCCTCGTCTTCGCATTAAGGTCTCGGAAACAGAACTATTTTCTAACACAAAACCAGTCAATAGGGGTCCACTCTCTATTGACACCCAAACCACCGTGATCTACCTAAGCACCGGCCCAGACAGGTTTTACCCCGTCCGGAAACACCTGTAGATAGATGAAGTCTCACCTGAGATGTTCGAGGGAGAACTGTTCGAACCAAGTTTCTGCAGTTATGAAGGAGGATCGGGCATCTACTTCCCAACTTAGTGTAGCATTATTCAACAGATCTACTTATCCAGATTATGCATTAACAAAATCATGTCATCATTCAATAGATCGCATTAACATAACTGAATCACAACAAAACATCAATGCACAACTAGATCTAGCAGTATATCATCATTCATGGCATAGAAACAACACATCATTCACAGATGCACATTGCATTCACATTTGGATCATAGAAAACAGGAAAATAAGAAGATAGAAAAAGACACAATGGGTCTACTCAATCTTCGTCATGTCATATCAACCTTCACAGCAAAACACATATTCTCCAAAAACAGTTCTTCATCTCACATACACATGCCCAAAAGTTCCCAATGGAGAATACTAAGAAAAAATGTACAAAAATAAAAACCGAAGAAGAAGACTTAACACTTGCAATTATACATCTATTTATAGGCTTGAGCCTTTACATTGGTGATCCACTTATCCAAGTTCCTAACTACTTCTTAACGGAATCTACAAAATAATGACTAGAATACATAAAATATTGTAAATATGACTTGTGTGCTGTTTTCCACCCTGTATGACACCTTTGATCTTGCGTAGCATCCACGGTGTTGCACAACTAACTTACCCCAAAACTTCCTGCCAACAAACTCTTTCAACATTGAAACCAAATTCATGAAAACTAGTGATGCAATGGCATGAGAATGCAAGCTTTTCACACATGAGTTTCTTGGATTTAGAGATAAAGAGAACGTGATTATGACAATACAGAGTTATACATCATTTATGGATTTCCCAACATCAACAAACTCAGATAAGAACCCATTAACATTGTTTTTAACGGTTGATCTAAGATCTTGACAGGAGTTCGATGAGGGTCCCATTCCCTCGAACTTCATGTGAACACCCCTTCAAAGAACAAAATGGCAGGTGTGCTGAAGGCATTGAGAGGGACTCAAAACCGAAGGCTAAGATTGATCGGAGGTGGATCAATGGCTCCAAACCATTTCGCATGAGCAGACACGCTCGACCAAAGCTTCCTTTCTAGATTGCGAAATGTGTTAAAGGTCGGAAATATTCTACGGTTGAGATGAGATCTGAGTCAGATCTATGGCCTCGATCAATTTTGCATGCCATACTTGTGTGGGTGAAGCCATGACTTCAAATCACGAAAGAGGGATAGAGGTCGTGAAGATCAACAACCGCGATAAGAAAGGAAGAGAATTATAAATAAATCAAAGTTTTATAAAGGTGGCTTACAAGTTTAAGTTATAAAAGAACTATTTTATATTTTTATAAAAAAAATAAAATTATAAGAATATTAAACAAAATTCTTTATAAAACGAAAAGTGTTGGCCTAAAAACCCATGTCCAAGAACCACGATTTATATTCTTTTATTAAGGAGGTATGATGTCACGTTGTCTCTTGGCATAAAGTCAAATTGGACTCGCACACCAACCTGCCACTTTTGTAGCAAAATTAAACATAGATCAATGGCTCATATGAAACTCATTCACATCCAATGGCCAAAGAAATTTAGCATTGTGAAGTTGCACGGAGAAATTAAATTTTTCAATTTGCGAAATGATGCTAAATGGTAGATAGGTTTTGACGGTCAGATTGGAAGGTGAGGAAAATCCACGGTGTACGATCATTTCACATTGTGAACTTGCATGAGGTAAGTCAACTTTTCAGTCAATGAAATTTTGTATTGGGATCAAGTTAAAACACGTGTTGTTGCAGCATCAACTCACCCAACAAATCAATAGTGTAAAAACTTTTTCGCTTGGGAGAAATATTGCTTGTTTAAATTTGCATGGATGGAAAGGAATTTTATACTGTAAGCGGTTGAGCCAATGAAGCTTACACTACAGTCTAGAATGGTGCAGAAATTTCAGAAAGTTAAATCGACAAATGAAGGATTCATCATTAAGAACATCCACACAAACACAGTATCTGAATTAAAGCAATAGAACATGGTTGTTTTTTTTACGAAAATGGTTGTTTTGGTCATTATTTTAAATCAATTGTTACTGCCGAACCAAGATGATTTTTCAGAAACTGAGAGATTATTTTCTTCATAACACACCTATCTACAATAACCTCTCTCAGTTGTTACCCAGGTGCTGTGTATTGAGATAATCCAAGTCATCTTCAGAGAGCCAATTTCCAGATTTTTAAATGACTATTTTAGTCAGTTATTTCAATCAATTGTTTCCGGAAAACCATAAATAATTTTCCAAAATTGAATGAGGTTTCTCTTAAGAATAGGATCATGTTAAATACCTCTCTCAGTTTTTACCCAGGTCCTATGGTTTAGGAGAAACAAAGTGAGTTCTACATGCCATTTTTAGGGTTTCCAAAGGACTGTTTCAGACATCATATTCAAAGAATTGTTTCATCCAAATGGAGTTGAATTTTTGGAAACTGAGAGAGGTTTTTATTCCTCACAGGACTATCTACAAAAACCTCCTTCATATTTTACACAGGTATCACAGGTTTAGAGTATTTAAAATATATTCACAAGGTATTTTTTCATAAATTTATAGTTTCACTGTCTGAGTCATCAGTTTCAAAATCAAATCCTGAGGAGCCAAAGCTGAATCATAGGAAAATAAGACATGGGTGTTTTTGGGAACATGGGAAAATACAAAAACCTATTTTAGTTTTTGCACAGCTATCACCATCTGGGATATACAGGAGGGGCTTTAAGCCTGTTTTTCTAGTAGTCCACATTTTATTTTATTTTTCTTATGTGTATCGTGGTGTGCAGGCCACATCTGGAGTTTGTTAGAGGATGTCCTTCAATTGTAACAAATTTTGATTCCTGGATTTTGGTCTGGGAAGTCCAATTGCTATAAATATACCTTTTGAAGAAGGAGAAAAGGGTTGAAACCATTGTAATTTTGCTGTGTGTTTTTCAAGAGAATTTTAATATAATTGCAGAGCCGAGGTCGACGTTTTCATACAGGAATTCATGTGTTGTTCGCACTTACAGTCTATTATTTCCTGTCTTATGTGAATTTTTTTCCAGTTTATCTCTCCCGTTTTGTTTTCTTTCATATCTGAGACTTAGGGTATAACAGCTCGGAATTCATACTTGTTATGCTCCATCTGTTGTTTCAGGTATTCACCAAAGTTTTCTTCTAAAGTTGATACAGAATTCATTCTTTGCAATGCTCTGTGTTGATAGTTTGTTCATGTTCCTCCTTTCAACTAGACAATTATGAATCGACTGTGATCGAGTGGCTACCTTTCCCCTATGTTGAAATCGCATGCATAAGCTCTGTTTATTTATGTTATATATATCTAGACTCCATCGCCCAATGGTTTTGTGTTTTGTTTCAACCAATTTTTCAAACAATTTATAGTTTCATTTGTATATATATCTGGCATTGTTGGCATTTGGTGAGAGATCCCTCTCGGAAGAGTAGAAGGCTAGTTCTCTCTTCAAAAGTGGTTCTGCTGTTACCCGGGAGCGGGCCTTCCGCAACCTTTGGGCTCATTTCCGGTGCTAACAGAACCCTCATACAAATTTGATATAAAACTCTTTCAAGATGGAAGCCAAATTCATGAAAACTAGTGATTTAATGGCATAAGAATGCAAGCTTTTTACATATAAATTTATTGTATTTCGAGTTATAGAGAATATGTTCATAAATATACAAATCCATACATCATATACCCCATCTTGGGAATCAAATGGATGCAACAAAGAGAAAGAACCACTCCAACAAGTGTGCCATCAACATGAGTATGGGGGAATGGAGAAGAAGGAATGAGAGAATAGGGAGATAGATGAGAACTCAAGTTGTATAGACCTTCAACTTGAAACTAAAAACCATCAATAATCTCCATTGATAGGTCTTAATGGACTCTCCATCAACCAACTTGGAAAGGAATCCAATCCCTTCAAAATCGGTTCAAGCGGGGAGAGTAAACACCCATCGTGTAATGGACAAGCAAAAGCTATCCAAAATTCCAAAGGACAATTACCAAATGATCAAAATATATTATTATTCCTTGTGACATCCTTTTATTACTTTCATGAGGCATCCTAAGTTCTAATTTCCCTCCATGGGCTTCCTCCAACTCATCTTAGTGGTTTAGTAACTCCTATGACACTTGCCTTCTTCTTCATGCTCCGATTCTTTCCCCACTGCGAATGGCTGCCTCTAACTCCAAAATGTGCCCTCTTGGTGGATATTTTTATCCTTGTCATGTCGGATTTATTATAGGTCTACAATAATTTCTAAATTTGTCATATTTGCCATAGAAGCTTTCATCATTAGTTGTCACAGAGTGCATGGAATATCTTTCCAAGTGGTACAAGTTGTCTTCTTAGTCTCTTCCTCTTCCATGGAAGTTACTCTCCTCTCCTAATTCAAATTCTTGGATCATGATAGGCTATGTGACACCACATCACCCTCCAAGGACATTACATTCCTCATGGGTTCAAATTTGGATGACGGTCATGCAAAGTATGTGGGGATTCTAGTCACCCCAAGGCTCCACAAGCTTCCAAGTGTCTTCATGAACCAATTCCACTTTATTTTATTAAAATTTATTATCTGTGTGACCAATTTTAATGTGAATATGGTAAACTAAAGTCCTTTTGGGTCCTATAGCCCCCTTATTACAACATTTATGTTTTCATCCCTGCTTAGGGAACTAGTAGGTTGTTGCAACACTATTAGCAAGTAGTCTTATTTGGATGGGGACATGACATATTCACCATCTGAACTATTGCACACTATAACAAGCTAAAAAGGAGAACTTCTAAAAACTAACTATCGACTGAATCTTCTTATGCAAACCACACATGTTGAAGACAAACCTCACATTGCAAATTGAAGGAAATTCTTGAAGCAACAAGCTTATTTATTTACAAACCCACCTATATTGTAGAAACCAAATTGATTATTTATATACAAATTTCCAATGCACCCAAAAAATATTAGGACTTCCAAATTGACTGTCTTCTTTGCAACTGAGTGAAAAAGATGCATAAATAATATAAACTTTGCAAAAAATACTGAATTGGCAGCTTATACTTGCTGCAGGCCTAAAGCTACAACATTGAAGAATCCTAAATAAATCGATTCCATATAAGTGGCTACCGGATCTTGAAAATCATGATACATTTGCAGTTGATCTAAGAAAGTAAACTGCTTTACTTCCGTATTGATCTTTTCTTTGCACATTTTTTAAGATGAAACATGAAAGAGTTGTGAACTATCTTTATTACTCTTGATATATGGAATTAAAATATTCCTATCAAAATCAAGTTCTGAATTTGAATCACAACTATCATACACAGGATTTGCTTCTTGATGGACAAGAGATTCAATGCCCTCATGGAAGTTCTGGTTTAAATACTTCACAACATAAACCTCAAGGTCTAAGACCTCAAAACTACTATCATACTTATCGACTTCTCCATCACTACCTTTCAAATATTCAAATGCATAACTGTTATGATTAGGCTCGTTTGTAAGAGATTCTATATTATGTGCTAATACAAAAATACACTTATCTGAATCATCCTCACACTTATCAAAAACAAGTAAACCTTCATGAAAATTTGGAGCAGCAAAAAACTATTGCAATTATTTATATGACTGATCATGATCGAGAGGGTTTTGAATACAGACATCATAATCCTTACATGATTCAGTTGAAGGATATGGATTAAGATCAATAATGCAAGAAAAAGACAGGTTTTATTTCTTCAAAGAAGGGTATACAGTGGTAGATGTATGATCAACTAAATATACAAACACTGGATAATTCTTTTCACATGTAAAGGGAAGGACATAAATGAGCTGATGAAAAAGAATATTAGTTGATGGACAATACTAATCACTTGGTACCTGGTTTTTCCTTTCCAACCTGTCATCTTCCTGTTAGTAGGATTCTTCTTCCAGTAGAGTCTCTTAACCGTGGAGACGTCCAGTGAATGATTTGCATCTAATGTCCTGTATCTACCTTTTGTTAACCAGCAAAATATAGAGTTACTCAATATCAGAACCCTGGGGATGATGTCTTTGTTTCATTCCCGGACAATGGCACCAGAAGATGTTTGTCCTAAAATATGCACTTGACTGCAAGAACACAGAGATTAGGCATCTGAATTATGGACATACTTAGTTCATTATATGGTGAATCAACATAGATGGTGGGTCAAGAGGACTTAGGCTCGGAATAGCATAATGAAGGATAACTCTCAGACTCGTATGTTATATCCATTTATTTAAGGAAATTGGATTCAGTGTTCAGTAAGAGAGAGAAAAGAAGAATAAAATAAAAACACAGGTGTGAACATGTTGATGTCACAAATTGTTAATCAACACATTGACAAGGATAAATAATCAATAACCAGAAACACTTTCTGATCATTACTATAAATACTAGAAAGAAATTGATGAAATATAAGCAATCGTACTGAAAACATCATTGTTCATGGATTTACAAATCACATACCATTAATGTACCATACATCAATAATCATCTCATTCCAATAGGAAGAATTTGAAGTGAGCACACAAGAAGGACATGAAAATGCTCTTGAATTCACAAGAATATTCAAACATGAGACATAGGTACAGAGTCTAAGCTTTACAAAATAGGAATAAACAACTTCTATCTTCCTCCTCAACCCAAAACATCACCCCCCTTTATATTACAAAAATGACAGTATTTATAGAAAAATTCAGCCACAAACTCTTTCTCGCATTTGAAACAAAAATCTAAAAATTAAAGAATTATCGAATCGATGCAAAAGATCTAGAATTATTTCTTCAATATCAGTCAACTGCCCTCAATTCTAGAATTGACCATGACTCTTGGATGCTCTGCAAATTTTTCATCCATTGTCTTCATCGCTTGAATTACTGGGAGTGTTACATAATTCGATGTCCTGAGAATTTGGGATTAGTCTTCTACTTGTTTATTCTTCTCCTTCAAATTTGGAACTGCTGGATATAAAATACTTTACCACCCGTGACTTGACTGCCTGGAGATTCTCGACACTATCTTGGAAATATTTCCTTGAATGCTACATTTCTATCCGAAGAAGTGGATCTAATATTTCATAACCAGAACTGTTTTACCAATGTCAGGCCAAAATATCTAGGAATGATCAGGAAATGGAATTTGATTGTTGGGAAAGTGGACCTGCTATTTTGCTCTCTAGAATATTTGAAACCATAGATTGTCTTCTTCAAACATCTGTAAATTCCTATTTCTATTATTACTCTTAACTGATTGATATTTGATAGGATACTCTATCACCATTGCAACCAAGGAATCTATAGTTATACGAAGTTAAAGATTGGATCCCAATAGCATTTGAAGCGAGATAGGATACTCTATCACCATTGCAACCAAGGAATCTATAGTTACACGAAGTTAAAGACTGGATCCCAATAGCATTTGAAGCGAAGAAGCATCCATAATCGCCCCTCAAATTTTTAAATGTTTGATGAATGTTGTTGGGCTTGCATTATGGAACTTAGAAGAAAGGCTTCGAGCACAACATGGAATCATCTAATGCATTCCATATATCTTTCAGACCCGATTTCTATAATACGCTACAATTCTATGTGCATAGTCGGGATGATATGAAATTGAAGGGGAAAATAATTTTTTTCTTGAGGCAGACTTGCATTGCTTCAATCCATTAACTATATGTGGCATAGTTGACCTCCAAACTTTCCATGACATTTAGTCTCTTTAAATTATTTCTATCCACCCAAATTAGACGTTGGAACACAATTTTGAAATCAAACTAGACGTAGGTCAAGCTCCTCTATTCAATGTACTTTCTAAACTCACGACAATGCATAAGTGAGCCAGAAGAGATAAATGAATTTTGGATTAAAATTGTGGGTACAAGAATGTAGTTGTCTCATCCTTTAATTCTTCGTGTATCCTTTATTTCCAACACATTCCATAATCTTCTTGCAGCTATTCGTGAGACACCCATCGCACGCTATCGTTTGCAGAAGAATAAACTCCCTTAAGATTATTGAACCTCAAATATTTCTCAT
This sequence comes from Pseudotsuga menziesii, assembly GCA_001517045.1. Classification (NCBI taxonomy): domain Eukaryota; kingdom Viridiplantae; phylum Streptophyta; class Pinopsida; order Pinales; family Pinaceae; genus Pseudotsuga; species Pseudotsuga menziesii. Next base: position 249,111 of record LPNX010564582.1, on the reverse strand, counting down.
GTCAGTCCTGAACATTCAACAATCCTTCTATCTTCAACACTTGGACACCTGGAGATTTTTCTTGACTTTTGGATGCTTGGGCGCTTGAGCACTTTTATTGGGCGCTTGAGCACTTTTATATTGATAAAAGTTCAAACCACATTCGATACGATGTGCACCATTAACTTGGTGAATTATACCTTGGGTGCTCAATTCTTGTGTATTATTGTAGTGGCGTGTTATGCAATGGAATTATCCCATATGAGAATCTAGACACAACGCATTATATTGACATTTTCTTAAATCTACTATCGATGCGTAATGCAAAGCATTAAGACCCTTGAATTGCTCCTTGCAAGCTTCGTGCACGATGAAGGTCTGGATATGAGTGCTTGGTAAAGTTGACCATGATATACCATTCATATTATTTTTGTATCCCACTTGAAAAGGGGAGAATATATCCACCCATTTTTTTATTATCCCATATTCATATTACTTTAAAAAGTCTTTTAATATATCTACCCATCTTTTTTATCCCATATTTATATTACTTTAAAAAGTCTTTTAATATATCCACCCATCTTTTTTATCCCATATTCATATAACTTTAAAAAGTTCACGTAAGACTTGGGTAAAGATACTTCATGTACATATTTATATTACTTTAAAAAGTCCACTTAAGACATTACTTTAGATGGACTTTTTAAAGTAATATGGACTATCTTTACCCAAATCTTATATGGACTTTTTAAAGTAATACGAATAAGACTTGGACTTTTTAACACCCATTTTTTTTATCCCATATTCATATTACTTTAAAAAGTATTTTTTTATCCCATATTCATATTATTTTAAAAAGTCCACGTAAGACTTGAGTAAAGATAGTTCATGTACATATTTATATTACTTTAAAAAGTCCACGTAAGATTTGGGTAAAGATAGTCCACTTAAGACATATTACTTTAAAAAGTCCACGTGAAACTTGGGTAAAGATAGTCCACATAAGACGGGTATATTCATATTACTTTAAAAAGTCATTTTTTTTATCCATACTTTAAAAAGTCCATGTAAGACTTGGGTAAAGATAGTCCATGTAAGACGAGTATATTCATATTACTTTAAAAAGTCCACGTAAGACTTGGGTAAAGATAGTCCACGTAGGATTGGGGTAAAGATAAAACTTTTTATCCCATATTCATATTACTTTAAAAAGTCCACGTAAGACTTGGGTAAACATAGTCCACGTAAGACGGGTATATTCATATTACTTTAAAAAGTCCACATAAGACTTGGGTAAAGATAGTCCACGTAAGACTAGGGTAAAGATAAAACTTTGGGTAACTCATTTTTTTATCCCATATTCATTTTTTTNTTTAAAAAGTCCACATAAGACTTGGGTAAAGATAGTCCACGTAAGACTAGGGTAAAGATAAAACTTTGGGTAACTCATTTTTTTATCCCATATTCATTTTTTTTTTCAGAAGGAAAAAAGCATGTCCTTGTTATTCAATAAGAGAATCAAAGGGCATCTGATATGCCTTCCCTATAATCATAGGGTTACAATCAAACAAGATAATGAAAGTGGTCTGTTACAGCAAGATTCCAGGAACAAGCCTCAAACACTCTAGAGCTGGCAATAGGGAAGGGTCTCAAAACTCATCAACTGAGTCTAAAAACCAAGGGATCAAGAAGAGCATACAATTGTAGTCATACCCTATCAGCCATAACAAATCGAGAACACAGAAGTGCAGAGCTACTATCAAAAGTGCCCGCTCCATATACATCCAAACATAAAGGGGTGCTAGCACCGAGCTCAAAAGAGCTGGAAAGTGTCAAATGAGGCCAAAAGGCCATCAAGAAATTCAGAAAAATTACCACATCCAGGAGCCAAAGACATGGTAGATTTTGATAGTATGTCTGCAAGCTTATTGTGTTCTCGATATGAATGGCTGAAGGACAAGTGAAGAAAACAAGTGATGAGGCTTCTTGTATCCATACACCAATGACTAAGATCCAGCGGGTTCAAAGCAGCATTGCCTTTTTTCCAATTAATGATGACAGTTGAATCACCAAAAATGTTCAGACATGGAATCCCCATCAATTTTTCCACAGACAACAAAGCCCAAAGTGCTATCAGTTCATCTTTTGTTTTAGTGCAAGAACCCACCCCCATTGCAAACTCAAAAGAGTGAGACTCATTCAGGACCAAGCAGAAATTGACTCCTCCCTTATGATTTGCAGCTGCCCCATCAAAGAAGCCATAGGGAAAGACTAAAGAAGGACCCATTCCACAGGCTCTAGGCTTTTTGATCTTCATACTAGTAGCCCAATACATCTGGGAGTAATATTCAATCTGATGGAGAATGCCCAAAGTCGTTGGCTTTTTTCCTTCAAAAATGCAGAGATTTCGTTCTTTCCAGATAGCCCAAGTGGTGAAAAAAGGAAGGTAACAGCACTCAAAGTGTCTGGAATACCTTACTATCCAGGTACCCAGAAAGGAGCTAAGATTATCACTCTTGTAAAGAGGTTGTAAGTGATACTATTCACTTAAGCATTTAAAAACAGTTTTCCAGATAGAACAAGAAGAGAAGAGATGATGTACACTGTCCTCATCCAAGCCACAAAGTGCACAGATGCCAGGCCCGATCCATCCTCTTTTCTGGAGATTGTCCCATGTGAGTATTTTGTTTACCAATGCCAGCCATATGAAACATCGAATTTTCATGGGAATAATGCAAGACCAGAGGAAAGCATCAATTTTACTACAGGTCGGAGGGGATGAAGAGAGAACAATTAAGTCATATACCAGCTCTGCCGTAACATTTCCATCATATTTATTATGGTCCCATACTAAGGAATCAGCATGTGAATTGAGCCGGATCCTACCATGTTCCAAGCCTCTAGTGTAATTTTCCCATGCATATTTCCAATCCCCTGGAATATTCAGATCTTCCACCGAATAACAGTAATTGTGCTGACCAGGGAGGATGTTCTGTGCGTGGATGAGAGCAGTAATACCAAGATCCTCAAGATACTCTCTAAGACCTAGGGGCAGCTCTAATAGGGAATGTGTTCCAATAATCGGGTCAATACCCACAAGAATGTTTTGTCCATTACCAGCATGCCAAGCCAAGCACTTTCCCAGCCATGAGAGAGTGTACATGAACCCAGTCCAGATTGCAGATGCTCCATGAGCTGTGAATTTTTTCCCTCTCAGCCATGACACAACAGATTGGTTCTTCAAATATTTGTTGATTAAAACCTGATGCCACAGACTATTACCTTGTAGAACCATCCAAAAAAAATTTAATCTCAAGGCCGTGCTGAACCAATGGAGATTTTTAATACCCCAACCTCCTTTCTCTTTTGGACATGAAAGGTGCGTCCAATTCGTCAGATGGTGCTTGTGTTTTACCCCTAAGGATCCCCATAAAAAAGCAAAGGTTAACCTTCTGAGTTTGTCCAAAACTGAGGCGAGTATAGGAGCAAGGGCCAGCCAATAGACCGGAAGGCTAGATAAAACAGCTTGTGCAAGAATCAATCTTCCACCAAGGAAGAGATATTTATGGGACCAATCAAATATTCTTTTTTCAAATTTCTGAATCAGCCATTTCCAGTCATTAATATTGTACCCCAAAGGTTTAAGGAAATAACCAAGATACTTAAAACCTGTAGAGATAGAATCCATTTTGTAAGGAAGAACCCTTGCGATACAAAGAAGGGTATCTTCATCCACATTATTAAAGAGAAAGCTCGACTTATCAAGACTGATGCTCATCCCAGACGCTTTGCAGAAGGTGCTTAAAATGACTTCGAAAGCCATCCATTCATGCAAGGTACCAGTTCCTAGAAGAATAACATCATCAACAAATAAGATGTGTGTAAGAGTAAGGGCTAAAGAGATTTTTATACCTCTGATAAGATCATTCTCCCTGGCATCAGAAATCAAGAGACTGAGACCTTCAGTGACAAGTATGAATAGTAGGGGATACAAGGGGCAACCTTGTCTGATGCCTCTAGAAGCACTAAATAACTTTGATGGTGTGTCATTAACCAACACAGCAAAGTTTGTTGATGTTAAACATCCCATAATCCAGTTGACTCCCATGAGAGGCACCCCAATCTGGATCAAAATAATTCTAATATAAGACCAATTTACTCTGTCAAAAGATTTAACCAAATCCAACTTCAGAATGAGAGCACAGGTATTTTTTGTTTTGTCAGTATGTAGAATCTCTTGTGTAATACCTATGGGCTCGACAATTTGATGATTTTTTAGAAACCCAAATTGTTCCTTGGATATGTGGGAATCCATATGAGGTTTTAATCTAACAGCTATTATTTTGGATATAAGCTTATAGATCAAATTACGCAGAGAGATTGTTCTAAAGTCAGCGAAGGTAGTAGGCTTATCCTTCTTGGGAATCAGGGCAAGGAATGTGGAATTCAGGGAGGGAGTAATCCTTCCAGATTTCCTAGCATATTCCACAGCATTTAGTAAATCCTTACCCATCAGGTCGAGAAAGTGAATAAAGAATTCGACAGGCCAGCCATCAGGACCTGGGCTTCTATCCTTTTTGAAGGATCTCAGAGCACCCTCAATCTCAGACATGGAGACACTTTCAATGAGACCACTAGCCTCCTCCGAGGAGATCATAGAAGGGTATAGCATGACTACTTTGAGTTGGGATAGAATACAGGTTTGATTATCATCACTAAAGATGTGAGAAAAATGTCTTTGACCCAGTTCCTTAAGAGCTGCCTCATCCTCCACACTGTGTCCTTCTTTGTCCTCTAAATCCCAAATACCATTTTGATTCATGCGTCCCGAGGCCAAAGCATGAAAGTACTTAGTAGTTGAGTCTCCAAGCATGGCCCACTTTGATCTACTTTTGAGTTTCCAAGTGAGCAGGTAGTGTTCCAATAACACCTTTTTTTTTGTTCTGAGCTTATTCAAAGTAGAATGATCCTCATGGGATAGTATACCTGAGGAAGAACAAGAAAGAAGGGCACCAATTTCATCATCCAATCTAAGAGACTCCATCTCCATATCAGCTCCTTTTTTTTTATCCAAGACTTGACTTCCCTTTTAAGTAATTTGAGCTTTTGGGAGAGTAAGTCCATGTCATCATCAATAGCTGAGGGTATCAAGATAGGCCAGCTCCTAGTAACCAAATGGCTGAGATCCGGATCTGTTGAATTTAAAAGGGTAGTTTCATGAACCCTCCCTAATGTTCCATTCAAGACAGATTGGAAAATGATCAGAGATGTCAAAAGGATGAGCTCAGACGTGGTGCACATTAATTTCAGGGATCAAGGAAGATGATAACAGGAAATGGTCAAGTCTTTTACAGATCCCATCTTCCCCAGCCCTCCCATTTCTCCATGTGGGTCCAGCTAAGGAGGGAGCAATATCCACAAGGTCAACTGAATCAAAAAGGTGTTTGAAATGTGAAGCAAGAGGATCGATGACAACCCTTTTACCCCAAATCTCTGAGGCACCCAGAGTCAAGTTTAAGTCACCTCCAAGGATCAAGTTAGGATTGTTGAGAAGACCCCCACTTAGGGCTTTTTCCCAGAAAAGTTCATTGTTCCTATAGGGACCGTAATAGTTAAGGATAGCTAGAAGAGTTGACAAACCACAGAATCTTTCCTTGACAAGGATTCCTGCAACAGTTTCATAGGCATGACATCTAACCAAGTGATGGTTCCAAGCTGTGAGTAAGCCCCCAGATAGGCCCGAAGCACTTATTACACAAAATTCCCACTTAGGCATAAGTTGAGAAAAGGCAAGGAGAGTTGGATAAGAGCTACACATCATTTCCTGAAATAGAATCAGGTCTGGTGCAGTCGAGTGAATAAGAGACCGAAGGCAACATTGTTTGGTCCTGCCTCCCAGACCACGAACATTAAGAGACAAGATTTTCATTAAGGAACAATGGGGAGGGGAGACGATGCTCTAAGTCCCCATTGAAAGTTTCCTCTCGCGGCATTTTTTATGCGGACAGAGAGGGGAGTATAAGGATGAGTGACAGTGGACAGGACCCCAAAAGGATCCAATTTATCCTTCTTCTTTTTTCTGACTGTCACATTTTCAAATCGGATGGAGTTCACATGGAGGGTTGAGGGAGAAGAAGGAGTTGTCGATGAAAAGATCGACAGGGTTCTTTGGAGCGAGGGATCAAAAAAGGATGGGGAAGATACATGGCTATGAGGAGAGGGGATAAGAGGAAGAGGTGTAGCATGTGGAGGAAGAGGTGGGAAGTCCTCATGTGATGATAAAGATGGCACATAGGGACTAGGAAGTGGGCTAGAGGCAAGGGGTAAAGGTGCATGGGGCAAAGAAGACAGAGAGCAGGGAGGAGAGGGAGAAGGTAACTCAGCAGGAGAAACCAAGATAGGGGCCTCAAGGTTAACACAATCCGAAAGATAGTCAAGGACAGGAGGAGAATCCATCTCATTATTTGCCTCAAGCAGAGAGTCGGAGACATCTTCAAAAAGAGAGAGAGCCTGAGAATAATTACCCATTTTTGGATATGTCGGAGCCGAGGTAGAAGATGGACAGCGTGAAACAGGAGTATCATCCTTGATGGAGCATGACAAGCTATTCATGAGGAGAGGGCATGTTCTTCGGAGATGTCCAGTATCGTGGTATTGACTGCATCTAAATGGTACATGGAGATAGTCCAATGTTTGAACCAAAAAGTGTTCCTTGCAAAGTATCTCCACCTCTACTGGTAACCCATGAGATATATCCATCTCCACAAGCACCCTAGCCATCCTCTTATCATATGAGAGATGGAAGTCATCATCGACCACTACAAATCTCTCGACGGTATTTGCAATACCTTCAAGTATACTTTTTCTCCAGAGGGGAAAGGGTAGAGATGGCAGAAGAACCTAGAGGTGACGCTTAGTCACCCTTTCTCTAAGTGGGTCGAAATGTGTGTGCCAGCACCCCAAAACCAAGGACCCATTTCCAATTCTCCACATCGATTCGAGGATAACCGCTACATGTTCAGCTTCTAAAAACACAAAGACAATCCAGCCACTGGAGAGCAAGCTGATCGTCAGGATGTAGGTAAGCAATGGTTTCCAATGAGCAGTTGCCCACTCCACCCAGTCTTTCTTCCCCATATGACAGTATTCCAGCCTACCCACCAGTGCTCTCAAACACAATGAGTCCACACGGTCTATGAAAATGTCATGCCCGAGTACATAATGGAACTTGCCCGAAAGGGCTTTTATACCCTTGACTTTCCTCTTCCTGCGGTGGTGTGAGGAATCCCGATTCTCACTCATGTTGAGACCCTCGTCATGAAGCAACCAACAGTACCGAGAGAAAAATGCACAAGAGTCTAAGCACCCTTGTCAAGTGAAAAACCTTTGTTAACAAAACCCAAGAAGGGTGAAACCCAGATGAAGGCCGTTACCCACTAACCAGGGTTTCCTCAGAAGTTAAAATCCTAACAGGGAAAGACGAGCCGTAACCCCAGTGCTACCAAAGAAAGTCGCTACCCACTAACGAGGGTTTCCTCCAGAAGTCAAAACCCTAACGGGGAAAGACAAGCCGTAACCCCAGCTGACGGGAAAATCCAGGTACCTCGTCAATAAACAAAAACTTCCAAACTGACAAACCCAGAGGTTAAAAAGAAAGGATAAAGACTACTATAGGCACAGACAGGAACACCGCAATAACCGGGAGTGAAAAAGACAATAACCCAAGTTCCCCAGAGACCCAGAAGTCAACCCCGTGCAAGCAAGGTATGATGAGTGCAAAAGGGAACCGCACGCTGACGGAGGCAAAAAAGGAGACAGGAATCACGAGCAAACAACATAGAAGACTCATGCAGGGTGGTAACCCCACGAACCTGTAAAAAAAACACAGAGGTAGAGGATAAAAACAAAATATTCCCACTTTTTAGCATGGTTGGTACTAGTCCCCTTAGGAAGGGGAGGAACTCCATGTAGCCACCATCTGTAAGAGACAACACAGCAACCAAATCCTACGTGAGCCCATGACCGAGGCTTACCACAAAAGAGAAGGAATAATACCAGCAGAGCAAAAAGCCAACCACATTCAGGACAAGAGGACAACCACCAACCCAAGAAAGAAATGCAGAGGGTAGGTAAAAACCGGCCGGGAAGACAACAGGGAGACGCAGACTAACAGAAACAAGAAGGAAGGGAAGAAAAAGAACTCGAGTGCTTAGGGTTGTGAACAAGCGAGGCCACAGACAAGGATAAGCACCACTAAGGGGAAGTCGTAATAGCGAGGTGCATGAAAATCCTGTGAAACCCTACCATGGCAGTGCTCCATCTTCCTTCCTTCCTTTCCAAGCCCAACCACTTGTGAGAAAGTTAACCTCCCATATTCATATTACTTTAAAAAGTCCACGTAAGACTTGGGTAAAGATAAAATTTTGGGTGACTTTGGGTAAAGATATTCATATTACTTTAAAAATTCCACATAAAACTTGGGTAAAGATAGTAAAGATAGTCCACGTAAGATTTGGGTAAAGATAAAACTTTGAGTAACTTATTTTTTTATCCCATACTCATATTACTTTAAAAAGTTCAAAAGTCCACGTAAGACTTGGGTAAAGATAAAACTTTGGGTAACTTTGGGTAAAGGTGAGACTTTGGTAGTTGATGTAATGGTAAGTGAAGACAAAGACTTAACGTTGAGTTGAAAAATCAATACTCAAACTTTATAAGATGAAAGCTTAATAGCAGAAAACCTTGCAAATCTGACGAAATTTTGGAAGAAGGGGTAAATTTGATAGATGATAATGAAAAGAACGCAGACTCTGGGGAATCACTATGGCGAAAATGCTTGTGAACAACTCGGCAGTGAAAACTGAGATACTTCTTTACATGCGCATTTCCATAATGTAAAAATTTTGATGGGGGCAGATTCAGATACTAACATCTGGCTTCGGCTGGGGATGAACTCTTCCCTTTGAGGCTCCGAGAACATGTAGACCAAGTGCCTTCTTCATGAACCCATTTCTGACATATGCAACCTATACTACTCATCAAGCTCTGAAAAGACCCTGCTTTGCGAATCAAAGCTGCCCTAAAAATGAGAAGCACTAGTTCTCCATTGGGTTGGAGTCTTATTCACCATGTGAACTATTGCACACTATAACAAGCTGAAAAGGAGAACTGCTGAAAACCAACTATTGAGTGAAACTGCTCACTACCAACCACACATGTTGAAGATAAACCTCACACTGCAAATTTAAGGAAATGCTTGAAGCAACAAGATTATTTATTTACAACTCCTACACCTATAATGTAGAACCCAAATTAATTATTTATATACAAATTTCCAATGCAGGAAAGCAAAATTTGGACTTCCAAATTCACTGTCTTCTTTGCAACTTAGTGAAAAGATGCAAAAATAATATAAACTTTGAGAAAAATACCAAATTAGCAGCTTATACTTGCTTTGTAAGTATATTGTATTATCTCACATTCATGGGGAGTAATAGTTGTTTGTATTAGACTTAGTATATAAGTAAGTGTTGAGGCCAATGAAGGTATCCATGAGTTAGTTGTATTTATCTTACTCAAAGGAGGTTTCCCCCTCAAAGTGGCCTGCAATCAATAAAATTCCTTATGTGTTATGTGTTTATGTTTTATTGTGCATTTTCATTAGTTATTGTATGAGGTTTCTCTCATCTGGCATCAGAGCGATTTCCTTGGCACAAGTGGGAAATGTTTTTCTTCTTTTTGGCAAAAACAAATAGGGAAAAATTGGGGGGTAACTTTGAGATCAATTTCTGAAACTTTTTGTGTAGATTCATAAAAACAAAGTTGTATATCTAAATTTCTATTGCAAAAATATGCAGTTTCAAAAAACAATTCATCTCATTTGGAGTTCGGAAAGTGGAGATATCGTTGATTTAACATCAGTTATTTTTCAGAATTTCGGTGATGGCCGCGAAAATTGCAGAGAGAAAATCTTTTGAAAGGGTGCCCAAATTTATATTCTGATCATGTAGATAGATGCAGAGTGGTTGTTCCTGTTCTAGAAACAAGTTACAATAGATATTCTGAGCAATATTGATTGGGTTATTCTCATTTTAAAATTTCCGTCTCAAAACCCTAGCTCTATTTACGGGTTTTTTGGGCTCGCTAGGTGAAATTTGTGCCATTTTTTTTGGGCGTTGTGATTATTGCATTAAATATTCTTCTTTGCATATGTATTGTTCATTTCAATTGCAATTTCATATCAAGGACTAACCCCTATCCACTTAACTGTGGGAAGTACTTGGGCATAGCCCTAAAACTCATTGTGAGGAGTACCAGAGGAACCTTGAAGTAGTTGGCCATTGAGAGGACCTGCCATCGAAAATGGAAATGACCCCTACCTTGTTGACTAGTTCCCACACATGATTTAAACCAAGAGTTGACATTTGTGGCAAAGTGGTTATCATTTTTACATGAGTCGTGGAGTGAGGAGTATTGCCCTAATACGCAAGTCGTTAGACAACATTGGTGGTCGAGTGAGTCCCATAAACCTTTAGGAATTTGAACATGCCTAGGGTCCATATCTATTATTAGTTGATAAGTAGAAGATTCCATATGTCCAAAGCCGTCACAGATAATAATAAAAAACTCTCTTGGTTATCACTTGCGCCGGAGCAAACAAACAAATGGAAGACGAACTTTCTTCCCTAAAGACCAAACTCCAAGATCTAGATAAGAAAATTCTTGGCCTCCATATTTAGTATTCAGCCATGAACAAAAGACGTTATCCAGAGCCTTTTGTAGACACCGGGTTCTCTTCTTCCAGCAATCTTCATGGGCCAAAGCTTGATTTCCCTTGCTTCAATGGTGATGATCCGACTGGATGGATATACAGGGCAGAACAAAATTTCAATATACATAAAAAATTTGATGTCACCAAAGTACCACTTGCATCCTTTCATTTGGAACATGAAGCCCTTCAGTAGTTTCATTGGTACATCAAGGACCATGAAGAGAAAAAATGGACATATTTTTTCCAACTCCTTCTATAACGATTTGGCCCTAGTTCTTTTGTTGACTTCACAGGAGCACTCTCTAAACTTCGCCAAACTGGCATTGTGAGAGAGTATCAGACAAAATTTGAGAAATTAGCCAATCACACAGAAGGATTGTATGCACCTGGAATTTATGACGATGCTTAGGATCCAGTATATGATCAGGTCGACATTCAGCAGCCACCTATTGACCATCCTTCTAAGGATGACAACCTAAAGCTATATCTCCATGCATTAGCCGAAGTCACCACCCCACAAACCATGTGGGTCAAGGGTTTCTTCAATAATATCCCTCTTACAATACTCATTTATTATGGTAGCACTCATAACTTCATTGACCCTCAGATCGCCAAACAGGATGACTATTTTGTCCATCCTTGCTCCATCTTTAAAGTCATGATTTCCAATGGAGGCACCTTACCTTGCAAAGGGAAGTGTCACAATGTGTGTATCTCTATCAGATATTATAACTTGCGCTCTAACATGTCTTCATTTCCCTTAAGTGGATATGATGTGGTTTTGGGCGCTCAATGGTTACACACACTTGGACCCATCTTATGGGTTTTTGCTGAAATTTGGATGTATTTTTCAGTCAATGGGAAAATCACACATTGAAGGGATTACAACCAAGGTCTCTTGGCATCACTAGTTCACATCGCATCGAAAATTTCCTTAAGAAGAATTCACATGGTGTCATCCCTATGCTCCATTCAATTCAAATGCAACCATCAATGATCTCCACTACTCTCTTAGCTCTACAAAAAAAATTGGATCGATATGCATGTGTCTTTGTTGAACCAATGGGATTCCCACCTTGAATACTAGATGACCATCGTATTCCGCTCCTTATTGGAAGCGTCCATTCCAACATCAGGCCCATCCCTACATGGATCTAGACAAATATTTCGATGAATTTCATTGAAGGGATCCCTAAATTTGGAGGGAATACAATGATCTTGGTTGAGGTTGATCACCTCTTTAAATATTGTCATTTTTATGCCCTCATCAATCCATATACTGCCTCCTTAGTCCCACACATTTTCATTAACCAGATATTTCGTGAGACAACTTTCACAAGTCATTTTTGGACAGAACTATTTCACCACACTTGCACCAAACTGAAGAGGATTTTAGGGTATCACCCACAAACGAATGGTCATACTGAAGTTATCAACAAATTTTTGAAAACTTATCTTCGTTGCTTCACCTCTAAACAATAACGTTAGTGGGAAAAGTGGCTCCCTCTCGCTGAATGGTGGTACAATACCTCATACCACACTACATCTAAAATGACTCCATATGAAGCATTCTATGGTCAGGCACCACCAGTGCTCCTTCCATACAATCCTAGTAGTTCACCAGTTCAGGAAGTTGACACGGTTCTTCGAAACCGAGATCATATTCTTCACATTTTGCAGGACTATCTTCACATGGAAAGAAACTGAATGAAACAACAAGCCAGTCATGATCGTTCTGAGCACACTTTTCAAGTCAATGATATGGTTTTTATTCCTCTACATCCTTACAAGAAATCCTTCATGAAACCCAATGGGTATAATAAGCTGGCTCCAAATTTCTATGGGTCATATAAGGTTCTTCAGAAGATTGGGTATGTTGATCGTAAATTAGAACTTCCTCCTTCTTCTCACGTTCACCCAGTATCTCATGTCTCTTATCTAAAAAAATTTATTAGCACCAACATGATGTCTAAATAGCATCTCTAATTCTATGAATAAATAGAGCCTTAATGCTAAGAAGAAGCACATGATGTAGATATAGCTATAAGATATTTCTCACAAACATGCACAATCAAAATAGAGAGAAGAATAAAGAGACTGAATCACATGAAGAAGTGAAGAATGAATAATTAATTGATTAGTACAATGGTAATACATCCTTATAAATTAAAAATTGAGTTGGTGGAAGACAACTCATGTTAGTTCATAAATCATGCTTACTAAATATGATAAACCCCCATAGGTGGCTAAAGCACTTTTCAACTTTGTCAAGTACCTCATGAATCAGTTGAAGTATGAGTGAGTTGTCATGAGTGATGGAAAAACATGCTAATCCTGGAATATGGAGAGAAAATCATGGAGGATGGGTTGGAGAGAAAAGATAGCAGTTTTCTAGTTGACTTACTTTACCTTATCCACTGAAAAGTTGGAATAAAGCAAGATAAAGACAAAATCTACATGAAGGCATAGTTACTAATCCTGGAAGTCAATAAAGTGGGAAGGGTCAAACCAGAATCAGGATAAAGGCGCTCATGTGGTATATATTCCAAGTGTTGACCAAGTGGTGCAAGTGGATGCCAACTATCTAGGATAGTGGGTAGGAAATTAATCAATAATTATTAAATATTTTTATCCTAAGTATTAAGTGGTTTTATAATATCCCAACACATCAAACAAAAAATTGTTTTACCGAAACTGTATATTGAAGGATCCATCATTTTCAAGCCAGAGACCATCCTCAATAGGATCACTCGTCAGCTTTGCTCTCAATCCACCACAAAGGCATTAATTAAGTGGCACGACATGCAACCAAAGGATGCTACATGGGAACCACTCCTTCATATTCATCAACAATTTCCACATCTAAAGCTTTGAGGTTGAATGCTTTTCTAAGAGGGAGGGGATGTTAGGAACCCATGTCAACCCTTCTCTTTACATTGTTAAGTATATTGTTGTTGGAAGCATATGCCTTGTAAATCATCTCGTGAGTATATTGTATTATCTCACATTCATGGGGAGTAATAGTTGTTTAGATCAAACTTAGTATATAAGTAAGTGTTGAGGCCAATGAAGGTATCTAAGAGTTATTTGTATTGAGCTTTCTCAAACGAGGTTTCCCCTCGAAGTGGTTTGTGCCCCTCGAAGTGGTTTGTGATCAATAAAAGTGCTTATGTGGTCTATTATTTCTATTTTATTGTGCATTTTCATCATTTATTGTAGGAGGTTTGTCTCAACTATAAGAGAAAAGAGCATAGGCATATGAAATATGGACATACTTAATTGATTATATGGTGAATTAGCATAGATGGTGGGTCAGGCAGACTGGGGCTGGGAATATCATAATGAAGGATAACTCTTGGACTCGTATTATATATCCATGGATTGAAGGAAAATGGATTTAGTGTTCAGTAAGAGTGAGAAAAGAAGAATAATAGAAAAACACATACATGAACATGTTAATGCCACAAATTGTTAATTAACACATTCACAAGGATGAATATTCAATAACCAAAAATAATTTATGATCATTAATATAATGCTAGAAAACAATTGATGAAATATAAGAAATCACAGTGAAAACCACATTGTTCATGGATTTACAAATCACATACCATTAATGTATCCTACATCAATAATAATCTCATTTCAATAGGCATAAGTTGAAGTGAACATACAAGAATGATAGAAACTATTATAAAAATAGGACCGCGGAGCAATAACAATAATACAATTAAATAATTAAACAAGATGCAAATCTTAAACACATTACAAGAGAGACACATATATAACGTGGTTCACCCAAGATGGGCTGCGTACACACATAAATTACCAGTCCTGTTGAAATACTAAGAGGGGGGTGAATCAGAATTTTTACTATTTAAAATTTTAATCAAAAGCAAGTTGCTAATAACCAATCATAGAATATTATTAATGTACAAAAAAATAATAAGATGCACAGTACATAATGTTTTTGATGTGGAAACCCAAGTCCTAGGGGTAAAACCACGGAATCCTTTTTAAAAATAAAGTTGACCCAACAACAACTATTGTAAACAAATTTAATACAAATGAACAAGATATAATTGGAGGGGGATACAACCCCTTAGGATTCGTTAGCTACAGCTAACAAGCTGCTACAACAGCTTAACTCACAAGATTGTGAGCCCTAGCACCACCCTACGACCTTGAAGAAAAAGAGGACTGAACCTATGGACCTATCAAAAACCAATCACTAAACCTGATCCTGATAATCTCTGCTCTTTTATCACTTCCAAGTCATCATTGTATACTGATAAGTCATTTCACTGTCATTCAATGCTCATGTACATCATTGTACACCTCATCATACGCAATTACTGAACAAGTAATTATGTTCTGGTTTCAATGAACATAAGGAATGCATTGTCATGCATCATCATCATAGGTATGCATCATCGTCATAGGGTATGCATCATCATCATCAAATATGCATCATCATAATCTCATTGTGCATCGTGTATACATCATCAACATCAAGTATACATCATAGTGCATAGGAGAGCATCATTGCACTATGGTATGCATGTACATCATATTGTATAGGAGTGCATCAACATCATAGAGTGTACATCATTATCACATGCATCATCATCATAAAGTGTATCATATCATAGCATAAAAGTATGCAAAATCATCATCATAGCCTCCATAATAAATTCAAATATATATACCAATATAGAGGCTCACATACTAAGATCAAAGATGAACTCTATCCATGAGAGACATGTGTCATCACAAGATAAACCCAAAAGCATGAACCATACCTTTTTGAATATCACAATATGAAGAAACAATAGAAAAAACAAAATAAACTCTAGATCATGTCACCACATAGTTGTTGTAACAATCTTTCCAACAAGCCACGAATTTTGTAATTCTGATTCCGTATGAGAAAGTTATGTCAATTTTAGTGAAGATGCCCAAAAATTTCTCCTCCACAAAGTTTCGCACTTTTCTCCAAGAGTTGTGAATTACCAAAGAGAGACTTGATTGATGAACAAATGAAATGTTTATATTATATTTATATAGGTTGTGGAGGAAAGTTAGTACCTCAAACTGGTCCGACATGCAATTCAAAATTACAAATAATTAAATTCTCTTTTGTTTGGTCGGCTGACCCAAAAACGTGGGGTACACCAACTTAAAAAATTCATATCTCTTCAACCCTAAGGAGTTAGAAGATGCTACACATATCAACGGAAATGGACTGACAAGGACTATCTCCCTATGATGGTTTATTTGCAAATTCTTTGTATAATACCCTTAAATTCTTCAATTTGTTCGGGACTTCAAAGATTCCACACATAAAGGTGTCAAAGACCATGTTACCTTATGCATAAGTTCCAAGGTCAAAGGATTCAATGGACATCATCAAAGGCATGAGCGATTCAATGGTATTCACATCCACATACTTAACATCAACAAGGAGGAGGTTTCCGCCATATACTCATCATATCAAGGGTATCAAGGACCCCAACACCACCAAGTTGTGGGGGTGCCTAGACTTCTCTTGTGGTACCATGACCTCATTAAAAACACAAATGACCACATAATGGGTCATTTGGAATCTTTGAAATTCTACTCTTCTTCAACCCACCAATAACTATTTCTAGGGTACTAGGGCATAGGTTGTGGTACTGGGGAATCCAAAGAAACAACTGGGGAACCATAGAAACATCTCAGGGAAGCTTAAATGCTCTAAAGGGTGTACAAGGATTTTGGCATTATCCCAAGGGCTCCAAGGGCTTTAGACTTGGTATTGGACAAGGTCAAAAGGTGTCCTTTGACATTGACACAATTATAA
This sequence comes from Pseudotsuga menziesii, assembly GCA_001517045.1. Lineage (NCBI taxonomy): Eukaryota > Viridiplantae > Streptophyta > Pinopsida > Pinales > Pinaceae > Pseudotsuga > Pseudotsuga menziesii. The sequence continues at coordinate 232,519 of LPNX010564582.1, read as the reverse complement.
CCCTGAAGGGATCCTCAAGGGGCACCAAGACACATCGACACACACCTGTTGGAATCAATGACAATTTAATCAACAAGTCCTTTATTATTATATCATCCATCAAAATTAAGGGATACAAACTATAGCAACCCTGGTGCACTTCCTCTTCACACTCTCACAATCTCTCTCACACAATCACAAATATTGTTTACAATACTACAATACAATACACAACCGTATTATAATTCCTTCCTTTTATAAAGGGAATACCATGGGAAAATACCACGGGTTACCCAAATACCATGGGCCCATAAATCACCCACTATTGACCAAGTCATGACTCTAAAATTGCAACATTTCACAAGCCCCCCCCCCCCCGCTGGACCACCTTGGTGACTATAGTGAGGGGGGAATCCCCCCCACACCCCCACATTAGGTGTTGGGATCCAAACATAGCTGAAATAAAATATATGAATCAAGAAGATTAGGCTCCACAACCAACAAAAACTTTTATTGAATTCACAAGAACATTCAAACATGAGACATAGGTACAGAGTCTAAGCTTTCAATACAAAAATAAAAAAACTTATATCTTCCTCCTCAACCTTGAACTTCACCCCCCTTTACATTACAAAATGTCAGTATTTATAGAAAAATTCAGCCACAAACTCTTTCTCGCGTTTGAAACAAAAATCTAAAAATAGAAGAAATATTGAATACATGCAAAAGATATGGAACTACTTCTTCAATATCTGTCAACTTCCCTCAATTCTGGAATTGACCATGACTCTTGGATGCTCTGCTACTTTTTCATATATTGTCTTCATCGCTTGAATTACTAGGAACGTTACATAATTCGATGTCCTGAGAATTTGGGATAAGTATTCTACTTGTTTATTCTTCTCCAAATTTGGAACTGCTGGCCCATAAAATGCTTTTCCACCTGTGACTTGACTGCCTAGAGATGATTGACACTATCTTATAAATATGGACTTGAATGCTACCTTTCTTCCTGGAGAAGTGGATCTAGTAATTCAGATCCATAATTGTTTACCAATTTCATGCCAGAAAATATGGCAGTGGTCTGGAAATGGAATTTGAATGTTGGGAAAGTGGACCTGCTATTTTGCTGGATAGAAGAATCGAAACCATAGATTGTCTAACTCAAACATCTGTAAATTCCTATTGTTATTATTACTCTTAACTTCTGTATATTTGCTAAGATACTCTATCGCCATTGTAACCAAGGAATCTATAGTTACACAAAGATAAATATTGGATACCAACAACCTTTGAAGCAAAGAAGCATCCATAATCGCACCTCAAATTTTTAAATGTTGGATCAATACTGTTGGGATTGCATTATGGAACTTAAAAACAAGAATTCAAGTAGAGCATGGAATCATCTAATGCATTCCATATATCTTTGATAACTGATTGATATAATACGTCCCAATTATATGTGCATAGTCAGGCTGATATGAAATTGACGGGAAAATTATTTTCTTTTTTGTTGAGGTAGACCTGCATTGCTTCAATTCGTTAACTATATGTGACATAGTTGACCTCCAAACTTTCCATGTCATTTACTCTCTCTAAATTATTTCTATCCACCCAAATTAGAAGTTGGAGCACAAATTTAAAATCAAACTAAATGTAGGTCAAGCTCCTCTATTCAATGTACTTTCTAAACTTGAAATAATGCATAAGTGAGATAGAAGAGATAACTGGAATTTTGGATTAAAATTGTGGGTACAAGAACGTAAGTGTCTCATCCTTTAATTATTCAAGTCTCCTTTATTTCCAACATGTTCCATAATCTTCTTGCAACATTCCTGAGACACCCATCTCACACTATCATTTGCAGAAGAATAAACTCCCTCAAGATTATTGAACCCTCCCTTTCTGGCCTCAAAGCTTTCTCATGTTAGTCCTGTACATTCAACAACCCTTATATCTTCGGCACTTGAACAGCTAGAGAGTTGTCTTGACATTTGAATGCTCAGGCACTTGAACACTTTTATATCGATAAAAGTTCAAACCACATTCGATACGATGTGCACTATTCACTTGATGAATTCTACCTTGGGTGCTCAATACTTGTGTATTGTTGTAGTGGTGTGTTATGCAGTGGAAATATTCCATGTGCATAATATGGAGGTGGAAGTCTCCCCCACGGGTCATTATTTTTTCTTGGTTAGCATTAAATAATCCTCTACTAACCTGGGATAATATTCTCCATTGAGGTATGATCGGCCCTGGCATTTGTTTATTATGTGGTATATTTGAAGAAAATATCTTTCATCTTTTTGTCTCATGTAGTTTCTTCCAGTCGGTGTGGAAAGTTACTGGACAATTGATCAATGCAGACTCAAACTAGGGTAGCAGGTCTCTTTCGGCCTACTTCTTGAGATGGAGGAAGAAATATCCTTCCTGTTATAATATTCCATGTTTCATTTTGTTCGAATTCTGGCACTGCAAAAATAACTACATTTTTTAGGGAAGGTTTCCTAACTCCTTTGTAACTGCATTACAGGGCATGAAAAGATATATGGAATATGGTGGGGATCTTATAACCGGTAGTTGCTGTCGAAAGGCCCAATAGGTCCCAAATATTATTACCCTACTCATAGTCTTGTGGGATTTTTTGATGGGGAATCATAGGTGGCTTCCAGTCTTTGTGGTGTTGGAGCTATACTACAGATGGATGACCACAGATATTATAAATTGTGGATGAATCGTAATCAGGGGTCAAATACCAAGGGGGATATTCTCTCTTTGTAGATATTGCTTCAATTCTTTACGGATATTGGTTTGGATCGGATCAATATTTTCAGTGACTCCAAGATCATCATTGGATGGGCCAATGGTGGACATCGGATCAACCTTCAACATCTAGATCCTTGGTTGAAGCGTGTCCGGACTCTGATCGAGCAGTTCCATAGCATTTCATTTTCTCACATTTTTCGGGAGCAGAATCTCAGGGCCAACTTATTATCTAAATATGAACTTCAGGTCGATGATGGTTTCATATTTTTTAAATGGTGGTTGAAGGGTTCTGTAGTTTCAGAAGGAGGAAAGGTGGTTGTCTATGTCTAATCGTTGGGGCCTATCCTTTTGGCCTGTTTTTTTGGGGGGGAGTTTCAGTGGTTAGCCCTTCCTTTCTTTCAGTTGGGTCCATATTTGTGGCTTTTGTTGGTCTACTTTACAACTAATTGTCATTTGTGCAAGGTTTGACTTTGGCCATGTGGTGACCCAGTTTATTGGGGTCTGGACTCTTCTTTTTGGCCTATAGTTTTCGACTAACTATTCTTCGGATGATCTATATTTTTTTACGAATTTTACAAATATTTAAATCAAATATCGTCTTTTTAAGTGAAAAAAAGTGCATCCCAACATAACGCATTATATTTCCATTCACTAATTTTGCATGTCGATGAGTAGTGCAAAGCATTAAGACCCATGAAGCTACTCCTTGTAAGCTTCACGCACGATGAAGGTTTGGGTATGAGTGCTTGGTAAGTTGACCATGATATACACCTTGAAAAGGGGACAATATATCCACTCATTTTTTAATCCCATATTACTTTAAAAAGTCCACGTAAGACTTGGGTAAAGATACAACTTTGGGTAAGACTTTGGTAGTTGATGTAATGGCAAGTGAAGACAAAGACTTAACAATGATTTCAAAATCAACTTAAAATTGACAAAGACCCAAACTTTATAATAATACTTTATAACACTTGAATCCGCGTGATCATAAAAATATTATGAGTAGGCATGGGTATAAAATAATAATTTTTATTATTTTTAACAATAATCATTAAATAATAATTCTACTTTTCAATAAAACTATTATTTAATAATTAAAAAAAAATTAAAATAAAAATTATTATTTTAGGAAAAAAAGTAAATGTGTCAATAATCATGAGATCAAACCTTATTAGCAAAAAAACTGGTAAATTTGACAAAATTTTGGAAGAAGAGGCAAATTTGATGCAAGACAATGAAAAAAAAGCAGACTTCAAGGGAATCACTTTGGTGAAAATACTTGTGAACATTCAGGCAACAAAAATTGAGATACTTCTTTACATGTGTACTACCAGAATGTAAAAATTGTGATGGGTGTATATTCTGGTACCAACAGGTGGCTTTCAAATATTCCAACTTCTCTCTATTTGCTTTAGCCATGCTAAGGTTTGTAATGTTCTCTTCAAAGTTTTGGTGTGTGGAAAGTTATTTTTCCGGTTCATTTGGTCTTTCTCTCTAATAGCTACTTTCTTCTTGGATCTTCCTATTAAATTTTTTGAGCTCTTATAGCTTCTCTTTATTCAAATATTTTCCCATGGTGAATTTTCCTTTCTTCTCCAAATACTGGAAGTTGTGTCACAATGAAGGATACAACTACTCTGATACCTTATGTTTCTTAATCGAGGAACTTATAGCCCACTCAACTCACCAACATAGAACCTGTGTTCAAAATTACTCCTGTAGATTGGGTTGAGTCTTATACATAGATATTGCTTCAATATTTACCTCCTATCCACTCTTATGACCAACTAGACAATGAAGACATCCCAACAAATGCCCAAACATTGTTAAAACATCTAGTTGTTGATACATATCCCATTAGGCACTTCTAAATTAGCCCAGCGGTGATTAAAATTTGCTAGGCACTTCTGCACTCACTAGATAATGATATAAACTCCCTAGGAAAGAGTAAAAACGTCTAGGAAAGTGTAAAAACTCCCCAGGAAAGTATAAATTTGTCCAGGCAAGTGTAAAAACGTCTAGGCAAGTGTAAAAACTCCCAAGGCAAGTGTAAATTCATCGTCTACATCTGAAAACGCCCCAGGTAATGATAAATTCACCCAAGAAGTGATCAATTCGCCTTAAGAAAAATAAATTCAACTTGGGCACTTCTAGTTTTCCCACAACTGATGTAAAACACCCCAACATTTATAAAAACATCCCTTGCAACAAATAAAATAGTCGGCAGTGTAAAACCATACCCCAAGCAGCTATAAACTCACTCAACATTTACAAAAATGCCCCGACAATTTAAAATTCGCCCATGAAGTTATAAAAACACCCCAGACATAAATTCACCCAATCAAAGAGAAATTTTTCTTTATCAACATGAATTCACCCTAGGAAATACAATTCTTTAAAAATGCAATTTTAGAAACTCCTACACAGGTGCAACAACTCTGAATTTAACTCCCTTGATCTCTGATAATAATTGGGCATCCAACGGATGAGATTTACTACTTGTTGGATTCTTCACCAAACCAAAACATCACTCAACAATGCACTAAACCATTGTAGCTTCAACACAATTCCATTCTCCCATCATTCACAATCATTGGAATCTATTGATTAACTAGAGAATCTCTCAACCACTCAATAAACAAATACATTGAAATAAGCAATAAAACACATATTAAAATTGCACATAATGCATTGTTTACCCTGGAAACCCAAATGAGAAACCAAACATTCAATGGTTGCTTAGTATTTCATTTCGGCAGTCTTTGGATTATAATGAATCTATGGGATCCTTGGAACTCTCTTGCTTGGGATATCCATAGGACACCAAAAGAAATATCTTTGACAGTCTAATTGAGAGAACATATAAGAGATATTGGGGGTAATGGGAAATCCAACAACCATGGCTTTTCATTTCCCATTCCATCTTTCATTTTTTTTCCTCATAACATTTTTTTATTCGCATTTACAAACTTTGCATTATATTTAAAATAATGTACAACCTTTATACATTGTCGAAATGCATTATGTTTTTTAGTATTATTATTACAACCATTGTTTGTTTAGATCCATTTTCAGAACAATGGCCCAATTCTAGAAGTGGGTTTTAAATTGTTTCTGATTACTCATCACCATTTTCCTGGAATTCAATCCCGGAATTTGATGCTTGGAAAAAGACAGGAATTGTCAATATACACATATTTTTAACAGTGAGCTTCTTTTTCATAGGTTGATGGATGCACATAGATCCATTTGATAGTGACCCTTTTGACTTGAAGAGATTCTACAACACCTTCACAGTAAGTGAATTGAGCACATGAATCATCATAAGAAATGGTTTTTTGTTGCAGGATCAAAGCTCATTTTGTAGCACCTACAGGTCATAGAAAAAAAACTTTTGTTGTAGAATCACAACTCATTATGTAGTGCCTAAACATTAGGATAAGTGAGCTTTCATTGAAGAATAAGAGCTCATTCCATAGCGTCGATATTGTTAGCAGAAAATGCGGTTAGTGCGAACAAAAATCATTTCCCCAGTCTAAATGGTTTAGATCTAGAACAAAATAAGTACAACTATGCAACCTTTCTCTAGATTATCAAATTACTGGAATGTGAATCTTTTATACCTCTTCCCGAAGATGATCCTTTCCTTCTCAATGCTTTTGTGATCCAACCGTGAAGAAGAAACACTTGCAAAAGATACAAGAATAAAAGCAACAAGATAATTTAATGAATATATGCTAATGATCAAGGATAAAAACAATAAACACATTATACACTATTTACGGGAAAGGAAAACCACATTTGTATTAATGAAAATGAGGAAATAATTACAACCAAAGCCTTGATGTTGGAACTTCTCCTTACAATCCTTTCACTCTCAAACTCTACAAGTCTCCCACTCTCAAAATTCAACCTCTTTGCCTCTCACTCCTAGAATTATTTCAACATCATAAAGGTTCTTTCTTGTCCTCCCTCATCCATGAAGGTAAGCTTACATTTATAGGCCAAAAGGAGATCAAATGGGTTGATATTTTGTTGGAGGAAGGTGAGGGATCATCCCTAGGGGTTATGGGCTCGAATGATACCTAATCTGATTAGTTGGATAAGCCTCCACGATGGATTTATTCTATAAGGATCTTGAAACCTCTTTTTTTCCTTTACTAAGCATCGATGCTCTTTGCATACTACCAATAGGCGTCAAGAATAAACGATGCTCCTTTCTCAAAGGTAAGGAGTTCCACTGACATATTTTGTTCACTATCAACCAGCGTCATCCTTGGTTGATGCCTTAGTGAAGAGGCAAGGTGCATCAGAGCTCCTATAAAGGAGCTTCTAAAAAGGAAAAATTCCTCCAAAAACTCTTTTGGCATTTGAACTTCAAGGATCTAGGAAAAATGACAATATTTTGGTGTAACAGAATTCTCCCCTCTCCAAAGTATGAAGGTAGAGGGATGTGATAGGTGAAATACTTTTCTACGTGTGGTTTGGAAGATGAGCCAAAAGACCTTCAAGTGAATACTTTTTGCAGTACCAAATACTCTAAGATATTTACTTTGTCCTGACTCAAAAGATGGCTACCGACCAATACATTGCAGATCCATGTATAAATGACCAAATCATGGCTATCGACATACAATGTAGATCCATGATGAACAAGACTCAAATTTGGACATAGGTACTAGACATACACTATATATCTATGTCCTCAAACTTGAGCATAGAAACCAGACATACATTATGGATCTATGCAGTGACTCAATCACAAAATACTCCACCGCAAGCTAGGAAGAGGAAAATATTCAAGTGAATGCCTAAACACCCAGGGTCTTCATCCCAATCTTGAATAGTATGATTCTATCCATGTGAATAGATTTTCTGATGTTGAACATGGTAGAAACCACTTGATTACCGATCGTTGATGTATATTGTTAACAAGTGTGAGAAAAATCACCATTGATGTCAATGATTCCCAAGGTACCCTAGTACATACCTTTGAATGTGAATAGATGAGTTGAAGTCGAACAAACGGTCGAATATTTCAATCAGAGGCCAATTATGGAAGCCTACTATCGAAATCGAGGAAACATGGCCTTGAGCCATGCAGATCCCAAGGCACTAACTAGTTTCTAAGACTAATTCCTGGATGATGTGTTGGTGTCGACGGGAATAGACTTGTCAAAGGAGGGACATAATGTTTCCCCCGTTATTGACATGAAACTAGAAAAAAATTGGTTTGAAGTGATCTTGATTATGGAACAACCATGGGACTAACTCATAGATGACCGACTCAAAGGAAATAAAGGTAACTATAGATGTAGGTTGTAATAAAAAGGCTCCCTTGAACATTGAATGACATGACAAGTGACTTGGAAACATTGACTCAATAAGGCAGAGACCAAACATAATGCAAAGACAATGCATTCTTTTGATGACTCAAAAGAGTAAATTAACTCATGAAAGTGGATCGGCTCAAGGACAAACTGATTACCCAATTGTTTGAATGAAATGAAGACATATGCAATGTTCAAGGGTGATTAAAAACTACCAATGATACAAATAAAAATGTTTTCCCATTCCCTTAATTTCCCCATCATGATGGATGAGTACCTCTTTGCTTTTTAACTAGCTTGAAAAGGGTAACAAACGCTCGATATAGCTCATCATAGGATGAGTCCAATCTCACATGTTTTATGAACCTGAGAAAGGATGGGTTTAGTGCCAGAAAGGGTCCTTCATCGTTTGATTTTTATGAGTTCAAAGAAGGTAAAATCAGTGTCGTTTCATGTTTAGAGAGTCTGAAAGAACTAAAAAATACTCCAATGTGAACTTTTTCATAAATTTAGTCCCCAAGGTCTGAAAAAGAGTAAAATGATACCTAGGATAACTATTATCGTTATGATAAATTAGAGTGTACTTTTTTCGTAAATAAGTCTAAAAAATCCGAAAAATGGATAACTATCACCAGATAGACAACTTTTCAAATACTTTTACAAGCATGAAAGAAACAAGTTCGCTTGGTGCTATTTCCCTATTTAGATATTCTGAAAAGAGCTTAAAGATAATTCTAGGGGGTTCCTTTTTTGTATAGGTTTTACAAGTCTAAAAAGGTGTAAAAGTATACTCGACACCTTTTTGCTTAGTTTTTAACGAACACAACCATGGTATAAAAGGTGCTCGGAACCTTTTTGTGTATGAATCCAGAGCACGAAAAAGCAATAAACTAAGCTCAAATTACCAGCTTCATTTTTAACAAGCTTGAAACAGAAACTGAACTATGCTCAAGGAACCTGCTTCATTTTTTAAATGAACTATGCTCGGTATGTCATTTCATGGTTTAGTGAGCTCGAAACTAAAAATAAATTATGCTCAAAATGAGTCCCATTGATGGGTGTTTTCCCAACATGATATCTAGTGGTTGGTACTCACCCCCAGTATTATTGTCAAGTATCTTAACTCCAACCTAATATAAAGAGGTTGGATGCATGCCCCCAAGTTTTTTTTTGTCTGCCTACTCTTTTCTTCGTCCAACTAAATTCTGGGCTACTTTTAGGAAAAGGTTCACCAGATATGTAGGAAGAAAGAGGATCAATAAATACAAACAGATGAAATGAATGTTCATGTTAAAAGACTTGACACAATGGAAGAATCCATTTCATTTTTTGAAGCGAATATTTATTCACTTCACACAATCAATATTACCAGAACACCTGGAATATTTGATAATCCATTAATACGACAAATATATATTGCTAATTGGATAGATGAAAATATGTTTTACAAGAATTAGTGTCGGGTATTTTATACCCTAAGTGGTAAGGGGGGTGACTTTTCAAGTCACCTATTGAGTAATTTAATTAATTACCCTAATTAACCTAATTAGTATTTAAATGTTAATATTTATAATATTTATATTTGTTACATTGCCTTCCCCTTAAGGGAAGCTTTGTTCTCAAAGCTTGCATTGACAACAATGTCTGAATTCCCTTGAACTGTCCTCTCGGGATCTTTTCCCTTTTGTAATTGCAACACTTGATGAAATGAGACGATACGAGTTATGGATTCCCAAGGAGAATTGTCGCATCGTATCTGCTCTGGTCCATCCCAGATCTATTTTTATCGGAGCTCTGAGATCATTTTGTGGAACGAGCCATTTCAATTGTTGCTTAGCATGTTGATCTTTTCGCTTGTCAGCATAATTCTTCTACGAGTTCTTCTTTTGACCCTGTCGTTGGTCAAAATGATGATTATAATTAGGATGTCTGTAAGGCGTATGTGTTGTTTGTTTTTCTTTCTTTTGAACTACGGCGAGGACTGCCTTCGCTTCCTTGATTTGATTTTTGGATGCATCTTCCTGGATTTGTGCTTCTTGGTTCTCCTGTATATTGTTATGATTCTGAATCTTTCATCTTGTAACTTTTTGTCAATTTCTAACTTCTTGATTTGATTCTCTAGTTCCTTATTACGATTATTTAGACAATTATTTTCTTCTAGTTTTTCCAGTGTTCTTCCTACGAGGTCTTCACCGGAGTGTTCCCTCTTACTATTGTGTTTCATTTTTTAATCTTTGTAATCAATGTTTTGTTATGATTTCGTAATCGAAAAATCTCTTCGGTATTGCTTGATACCACATTTTTTATTTTTGTTAGTTCCAACTTATGTGTCTTCTTACTACCGTCATATTGCTGCTGGAGTTTTTATTTTTGTTGTTGACGATGACATAACTCTGTTTCCTGATTTTCTAACTTATCATGTAGTTGCACCAATTTGTCTTCCTTGTCCATGACGACTTTGTTTAGATGACTAATTTCCTCTTTTAAGTTGGTATTGTTTCCATGCGAACATTCTTTGACTTTGTTTAGTTTTTTTATCTGGTCTTCAAGTTGTTGAATGATACCTTCTAGATGTGATATTTTCTCATCCTTATCTGATAATTTTTTTTTGAGTTTTTCTCTACTATCTTCCAATGATCGAATTTGTAATTATGAGGTAGTAATCTGTTCGTTTTGAAAATCATTACTTCGTTTCTGATAGTCGAACTAGATTTGTAGAATACTATTCCGAACACACGTTTTTAGTTGGGTCGAAACTATTCGTAACTGTGATTGTAATTGTGAGTGACATGGATCCATAATTTTTTTAATATCTTCCAAGACTTGATTTCTGCTCTTTTAACATCTTCTTTGATTCTTCTTCCTTTTTGTATAAAGTAATAATTGTAAATAACACGATTATTAAATAATTATTATTAAGTAATTATTATTATTATTATTAAAATTTTAATAATAATAACAAATATAATATATTACCAATTATTATTTAAAAATAATAATATAGTATATATATTTTTTGTGAATTGGGTCTAAATGTTCTTTTGAAAAAATATATAACAATAATAAATTTCATTACTACTAATAGTGTGTGTGTGTGTGTGTGTGTGTGTGTGTGTGTGTGTGTTTATTTATTTATTTATGAATGGCGTGGGAATTAGGGTTTAAACCCTAGAATTAAAAAAAAACACTTATTAAAACAAAACTGTGGGTGGAGAAACCACTCGTGGTTTTACTCTCTTTTTTTACATTTTTTTTTACCTTCTTTTTTGTTATGGCAATCTTCCTTATTCTTTTCTCCTTTTTTTTACTTCTTCCTTTTTATTTTTTCTTTTGACTTTCTTTTCCTTTTTTACTTGGTCAAAGACCATAAATTTAGGGTCTCCCTAGGATTATGATTAAAAATCATGATATGGCCAAAGGCCTAGATCACAAATTAGCTATGATACCAAATGAAGCGAATATTTATTCACTTCACACAATCAATATTACCAGAACACCTGGAATATTCGATAAGCCATTAATAGGACAAATATATATTGCTAATTGGATAGATGAAAATATGTTTTACAAGAATTAGTGTTGGGTATTTTATACCCTAAGGGGTAAGGGGGTGACTTTTCAAGTCACCTCTTGAGTAATTTAATTAATTACCCTAATTAACCTACTTAGTATTTAAATGTTAATATTTATAACATTTATAGTTGTTACATTTTTTAACGAGCTTGAAAAGAAAGGGAACTTTGCTCATAATGATCTATTTCACTTTTACACAAGCTTTGAACAGAAAAGAACTATGCTTGTGGTGACCTATTTCATTTATACACAAGCTTGAAAAAAAACAAAAAACTATGCTTGCGGTGTCCCATTTCATTTTTTAACGAGCTTGAAAGAGAACGAAACTATGTTCAATAACACATGTTTCATTTTTTAACGAGCTTGACACATAATTGGAACTATGCTCAAATATCGGTTCTTACCCAACATGATGTCCAGAGTGTTAGCACTCAGAATGTACCCAGGTTGTAAGAGGTAAATCCCAAGGTAACAACAAAAACCACTTTTAGAAAGAAACTGGCTTTTCTTTCCAGAGAGGTATCTCTCGAATACAGATTTTACAAGGCCATAAATATATATCAACACTCAAAGATTATAAAGGTGGTTGAAACAACACGCATAACCATTGGGCATGGGGTCACATATAAATAAATAACATAAAATCATATGCGCAGAAGTTAATCAGAGGCAAGGTAACCATTCAATCACAGTCATTCATTTAATCCATTTGGAGCAGAAGAAGTAGAGCACAGTCCATCAATACAGAGCATCAAGATATGAATTCAATATTGACTTTAGCAGAAAGGTTTATAAAATATTTGAAACAATGACCAGAGCATAATAAATATGAATTCCAATCATTCATCGCTTTGTTCCAAATATGAAGAAAACATAATGGAGTGAACACAGGAAAAACAATCACAAAGAAAGAAGCACAGACTGTAATACAAATGGCGCATGGATCATTTCAAATTTGATGATTTGGAAAAAGGCCTAACAGGGAAAGCTATTGTGGACAAATTGACAGAGGATTTCGAAATCTTACAAAATTTCCTAATCATCAGGAGAGGATTGCCCAAGGTATCATACGAAGCTTACATGGAGTTAGAAGTGTCAATTCGAGAGATGATGATATATGATACCCCAAGCGCGGAGCAATGGAAATCTGTGGAAAGGTCCGTAAAGACAAAATCCATCCTTCATTCATGAGAACAGATGGCGTGTGCTGAGGAGCTGACTGGACGACGACCTGTTACCAATTTGATTTTAGCTTAATGATTTGTTAGGATTGAAGTTGTAGTTTATTCCTAAAATTTAGGAATTTAGTTACAAGACTTTAATTAAGCCGGTCATTCAGTTATGAATCTTCTTGGAAGATCAAATTATTTTATGTATATATTTGCATCTATTTTATGAGATGGGGGTTGGAACCCGTCCTGTTGTTGAATGTTTTTGAAAGACATATATTTTTGAGCAAGAAATTGAATGCGAAGAGATTATCAGAGATTCCTATGCCATTTGTATTACAGTCCGTGCTTCTTTCTTTGTGATTTTTTTTCCTGTGTTCACTCCATTTTGTTTTCTTCATATTTGGAACAAAGCGTTGAATGATTGGAATTCATATTTATTATGCTCTGGTCATTGTTTCAAATATTTTATAAACCTTTCTGCTAAAGTCAATATTGAATTCATATCTTGATGCTCTGTATTGATGGACTGTGCTCTACTTCTTCTGCTCCAAATGGATTAAATGAATGACTATGATTGAATGGTTACCTTGCCTCTGATGAACTTATGCGCATATGATTTTATGTTATTTATTTATATGTGACCCCATGCCCAATGGTTATGCGTGTTGTTTCAACCATCTTTATAATCTTTGAGTGTTGATATATATTTCTGGCCTTGTAAAATATGTATTCGAGAGATCCCTCTCTGGAAAGAAAAGCCAGTTTCTTTCTAAAAGTGGTTTTTGTTGTTACCTTGGGATTTACCTCTTACAACCTGGGTACATTCTGAGTGCTAACACAGAGGTTGGTAGGTTTCCCCCCTTACATAATATGTTAGCGGCTTAACTCCAATATGATGTCCATAGATTGGAGACATGCCCCCTAATCTTCCCCATGATGGGAAGAAGCTATCGATTTACAAATGACTAAACTTTGGCATGATGTCCAGAGTCAAGAGACATGGATGATGAATGGGAAGAAACCATAATAACATGCGGGACATTCAGGTAATTCTAATTCCTAGTAGTTATACAATGATCAGGTTTAACAAAGGAAAGTTGATCAATGGTCACAATTTTCTCAGCATGGGGAAAATGCACCACTTGAAAGACTGTAGGCACTACAACTTTCATGGCGTAAACATAATTTAGTCCAATGAGCATATTAAAATCTAAAGGACCTTGGACTACCATAACATCAATGCAAATTGTTTTCCCTCCTACGGTAAAGGAAAATGAGGAAGGATCCCTAAAGGTGTAGTAGGTATTCTATTGAAACCCAGTATTTGATCGGTGGCCGGCACAAGTTTAGGAGAACCTATAGCTTTCCAAGCAGTTGAGGATAGAATAATAACACAAGCCCCTTCATCAATAATAGTGCAAAGGATGGTCTTAGCGGTAACTCACACAGATATCTGGAAAGTAACATTCAAAGGAAGACGAGATTCTGTTAGGTTATTCCAATCAAAGGAAATAACCTTAGTACTTGGAGGGGTTTCCATTGAAATAGACATAATTTCCCCTTTCATAGAACAATTAGAACTGACTACAAAAACTTCAACATGTTTCAGTTCACTCTCAACTAGAAGATGAGATTAAGATTGTCTCAAAGTGACTACTTTATTCTTAATAGTCTCTAATGAAAAATTGGGATCGGCTAGAGATGACATCGAGTCGACCACTTTAACTTCACTCCTCAAAGGAAGAGTGGGATAAACTACTTGTTCTTCAATCTGTAAAGAAAGAGTGGGATCGACCAAAGATGAAACTAAATAGACCATGTTATCAACTAATGGGAGGTCAAGAGACAACTTACGGTAACCTGTTGGAAGCCATTTTTCAGGTACAATAATATCTTCCAACAACTTTGAAGATTCATATATGTGAGTAAAAAGGTAAGGTGCATTTCCTTACATAGTAAGCAGGGATTTGTTACTTTACCTTTCGACTCTTAACCATAGAGTCACTATTTAATGGGGTGTCATCAGTATGACGAACAAAGGATGATGACATGGGTTATTGGGAAGCCTTATACCACACTTCTAATAGTTAGGATATACCAGTGGTATCATATCAGGTATGCTCTCCATGGGAATGAGGGTTTGAGCATAGTTCAGGTTCAAATATCTGTAAGATTTTCCAGCCTCCTTTTAACACACTCGAAGTCCATTTGCTAGGCCATACAATATAAGCATCACAATTGGTCCTCAAGCACTACACATTATCTAAGTTGCAGCATGAAGTTCCATGATCTCTACAACATCCCATGATTATCTACAAACCCTTGGCATCCTTTGTGGTTATCTACACTCTCATATCAAGTATTAGTTCATCCTCATATGGCCATGGAAGGGATTAAAATATTGTTTGCATTTCATATTGGGTCTTGGGAGACCTCGGTCCATCCCTTTCTCAAACTATCTGTTGTTGTATGGTTGTTATAAAAGGTGAGTAATAGATGGATTGAAGGTCAACAGGTATATGCAAACTTCAAATAGACGTTGCAACTTGCACAAAGAGTTTCAGAGGCTCTTCCATAGCTCATTGGAAATATGTTTCCATCATCTAAAATGGTTATTTTTTCGGTTTTTCATTTACCTTTCTGGTTTGTTAGATATACTTGTTTGAAGCAGCATATGTTTGTACACAATGTGGCCTCACATAAAAAAAATTTAAGCAAGTACCAAGGACTCCACCTTACATCTCAAATTCTCTACCATACCTCATTGGAAAGGTATTTTTTTCAGCTGAAATGGGTATTTCGTGGTTTTTTGTTTGGATCTCTGGTTAGATAGAT
Source organism: Pseudotsuga menziesii (assembly GCA_001517045.1). Taxonomy (NCBI): domain Eukaryota; kingdom Viridiplantae; phylum Streptophyta; class Pinopsida; order Pinales; family Pinaceae; genus Pseudotsuga; species Pseudotsuga menziesii. Next base: position 216,858 of record LPNX010564582.1, on the reverse strand, counting down.
ATCATCGATTGAAGCAACATATGTCTGCAAAAAAATAGTGCACGCGCGTCCCTTGAGATTTAGCAAATATTTTCTCACTCTTTGGGCTACCATAGAGAAAGTGTGTTATAATTATGGAAAGTTAATTTCAATATCTCAAATGGGTCTTCAGCATAATTCAATTTCATCACCTGCATCATATGATATGGATGAATTTCATCACTTGTGCTTTCTCAATGCATGTCCCCAATGAGATCTGAATATCGAGAGTTGGGTCTCAAACTAGTTGAGCTTGGGGAAAATAGCTCTCGTCATCCCAAGAATCCTCACATGGTGGTAGAAGAAAAGATATATGACGGAGCAGGAGATCCTATTAAAATGTTGCTTGAGGAATCCCTCGTGCGACAGAAGAACGAGATGATGGATAACTTCGCCCATATCCGTCTAAGGATGTCGACAGCAGCAGATGCACCTTCAACAACCAGTAATTTTGGGGGTGAGAATACCTTCAAGGTACAATTTAACTTTGACATCCCCTTATTTGAAGGAAAGATAGATGCATATGCTTTGGAAAAATAGTTAAGTCTGTTAGAGGGTTACTTCTCTGTTCAAAAAATTTCTGACAGCGAAAAGATCACCTTCGCGCTCCTTAAGTCCCTCCCCCATGTCAAGGATTAGTGGGATAGGTACTGCGAGAGGCATGCAAAGGATGAATTTGATATATTCAAAATCGAACCCACTTTGGTATCTTTTATCAATGTCGTCAAAGAGGAATTCTACCCTGTCGAAAACTATGACGACCAATACACTTGGTGGATGACATTGCGTCAAGAAAGAGACCAAATAGTGCCAGAGTATACTAATATATTCCATACACTGCGCTCAAATATGGGTATTATAAACTCAAAATGGCACTTGGTTCTAAAATACCACAATGGTACGCACAGGTACATTTAGTCAGAGATGGATTTCCTAGACATATCCTCATTAGGAGTACTTACCGATACGCTGTCAAAATCAAGCAAAATTTTAAGAAAAAGAATAAGCGATATTTTGGGCATGCAAATCAGCATAAGCAAGGAAAAAGTGGCCCTAACTCACAACCCAAAGGATAGAGCAAGGATGGCCAAAGCCCCGACAACCAGTCCAAGCCACAAATAAAGAAGGGTAACAGGAAATTGAGGAAGGATGCTGGCAAGTAGTGTGAGTTCCATAAAAGCCCTTGGAACAACATTGATGAATGTTTCTCAAAGAAGTCATTGTTTCCCAAGACAAAATCTCCAGATCCAGAGTCTGAATTATTCATTGATGCAGATAAAGAAGGGGTAATAAGATCATTGACGTAGAACCTAGTGCCACCATAGCAACCACAAAGATCCAACCAGAATATTCATAGGAGCCAGAGGAAGTGGAGCACCTCTTCCACTCATAATAATGGGTACAAGGGACTCTGCCACATTTCATTGTCGAAAATGGTAGTCAGAAGACGTCGATCGATATATCAAATCATGCACTTCCTACGCCATTGCAAAACCAGCCATTAAAAATCAAGGGTTGTACACCCCCCTTCCCACTCCAAATGGGCCAGGGGAATCCATCTCCATGGATTGCACATCAGGACTAACTTCAACTAAGCATGGTAATGACTATGTGTTTTTGGTTATGCATCGCTTCTCTAAGATGTCCATTCTGATAGATTGTAAGAAGAGCATCTCTATTGAAGCCACTGCTAAGCTATTCTTTGAGAATGTTTGGGTTCATTTTGGGCTACCACAGACTATCATTTTAGATTGGGACAGCAGGTTCCTGATCATGTTCCGGTCTAGTCTATGTTCATTGATGGATACAAATCTCACCAAATAGACTTCCTTCCACCCCCAGACTGATGGACAAACAGAGGTAGTTAACCAGATGACTGTACATATTCTGAGAATGTACAATTATAAACATACCCACACATGGGATGACAGACTTCCTTATTTTCAACATATCTATAACCAAGCTCTGCATAGCTCTACCAGTCACAACCCTTTTTCAGGCATGCTTGTCTTTCCATCCATTGGCCCCAATTGATGCAGCTCTGCCCCTTGCATCCACACAGAAGGAATCTTCCCATGCATAGACTGAGTTTGATAAGACCACTAGACTTGTTGAAAAAATCCATCACATCTTCCAACAGGTCCATGGAATTTTGGAGAAGGCCAATACTAAATACAAGCAACGACATGAACAGCATCGAGTTCCACACAAGTTCCAGGTCGGGGATAAGGTTTTTTTTCATTTACAGAAAGAGAGGCTCACAGGACCCCATCACAAGCTTCGTCCACTTAGATATGGGCCATACACCATCACCAAGGAATTTGGGGATAATGATTTTGAATTAAGCAATCCTCCATTCCTTGGCCTCCACCCAGTATTCAATGTGGAGTTCCTTCGACCATATTTTGCACCACTGTTGGACACCTCGGAGGTGGAAGAACAATTGACACTTATAGATCTTAATCCTGACTAAATGGAACAAACAACCACTGATCAGATCATGGACACATAGGTTAAGGGCACCCTCCAGCAAAAGATCCAACTATATCGAGTTTTTAAAGCAGGACAGCTCCTCCAGCGAGGCAAGTGGCTCACCAAGAGTCAAGTTCAGCAGAATTTTTCCCATTTAATGGGGGAACTCAACACAATGGATACCATTGCTTCCTAAGGTGGAAGGACTGATCCAAATGGTTACAGGCGTCCACCCACCTATTCCACTACCTCAAAACAGTTTCTCATGTTGACAATTTTCTTGTAATTTTCTATGGTTTTTTAGGTCCTAAACTTCCGGGGCCATTTTGAGGCCCTAAACAACATTTTTTGGAGATTTAAGGGGACAATTGATTTTGATTGGCATGCATTTAACCCCATTCAAAATTTTTAAAAATCAAAGAGACCTTTCCAATGGCCTATCGAGCGCCCCAAACGGAGATCGTATGCAAAAGTTATGACGCCAAGAAGTTGAATGTTCAACTAACCACCTTAGGGCCTGTTGCGGAGAGAAACTTCCTATGGATTGGGGGTACCACAACAGACAGTTTGACACCAGAAATCAATATTTCCCAATACACAAGAGCAGTAAGAAAATCTAACACTAAGGTATCTATAATCGTACCTTATTCCAGACGATTGAAGTAGATCCCCGTTGAGCTTTTCCAATGCAATTGCAATTATAATTTGCTCTCACCAACAGCAAACAAAGCAAGCATCATATATATAAATGTGTTAGAGCTACTCTAGCATATATAATCAATCATGTATACACAATTAAATACATCCATGGATTCAATATTTATATTCAAAATGCACATGAATTGGACAAGAAAAGATATTTCTATTAATAAATCAGAGATACAATAGTGACAAACTCTGTCGGCACTTCTGCGAACCGAAGAAACCGAATCCTTCACCTGGGACTCCACCACTTCAATCCCCCATCTCTCGATAGCAATATCACAAAGAAAAGGCAAGCTTGGGAATAACGCTATGTGCTCCAAGGGACAAAGGGATGCAGACTCAAGTATAAGCAAAACTGAGGAAACAATGGAATATAGTTTCCTTATTCTTCAATTTCTCCTCCTTCAATGTATCTAAGGGGTTCCTTATATAGAACTCCAAAGAGGTAATGGAGGGTCAAATCCAAGCATTCTCAAGGCATTTGAAAGGCCAAGATTCAATTTAGTTGGACTCATATGAGGAAAACTCCAAAAATATTTGTCATTTTGCACACATCCGGATGTACGCGAGTTTGAGGTCAAAAGTTGTGTATACACGCAAGTATTGCTTTAAAAGTCGCATATAGGTATAAACAGGAAATTTTTGGGGATGTTCTTGGAACATCAAAGTATAATATAAATATATGGGGTCCAAAGAGTCTGCAGAGAGACAAGGAAGGCCATAAATGTGTGATCAACCATGTGTGGTAAAATCAGCTACAACAGGGCCACAAACTTCATGATGATTCATTTCCTAGGGTTAGGTTTAAGGTTTTCTACCTATCCAAGGCTTTATGATAAAAGGCCCTTCGGCCTCCTTTTGTATTCATCTTGTCACGAGTGAGCGTAGCTGCCACATCTCTTCTCAAAGATATAGCTACCACCGTTCTAGCTGCTTTTGTTTTACATTCTATTATGTTTCATTCATTTAATAGAATCTGAGTTTACTATATCATTGTGTTTATCACCATATATATTTATGCATTTGATATATATATGATCTTTCATTTAATTCTCACATAAATTCGGATAGGTGGTATCAGATCTTTCTTCTCTTGTGGTTTCTAAGTGCATGTCCCTAATGAGATCTGAATATCTAGAGTTGGGTCTTGAACTAGTTGAGCTTGGGAAAATACCTATCGTCATCCCAAGCAACCTCACATGGAAAAAGAAGAAAAGAGAGATGACATAGCAGTAGATCCTATTAAAATGTTGCTCAAGTAATCCCTTGTGCGACAGAGGAATGAGATGATGGATAACTTCGCCCATATCCTTCTAAGAATGTCGACGGCAGCAGATGCACCTTCAACGAGCAGCCATTTCGAGGATGCAGTTCCCTTCAAGGTACATGTTAACTTTGATATCCCCTTATTTGAAGGAAAGATAGATGCAGATGCTTTGGAAAAATGGTTAAATCTGTTAGAGGGTTACTTCTTTGTTCAAAAAAAATTTGACAGCGAAAAGATCACTTTTGCGCTCCTTAATTCCCTCCCCATGTCAAAGATTGGTGGGATGGGTACTACGACATGCATGCAAAGGATGAATCTGATATATTCAAAACATAACCCACTTAGGAATCTTTTATCGATGTTGTCAAAGAGGAATTCTACCCTGTCGAAAACTATGATGACCAATACACCCAGTGGACGACATTGCACAAGGAAAGAGACCAAAAAGTGTCAGAGTATACTAATATATTCCATACCCTACGCTCAACGCTGGGTATTAGAGACTGCAAAAGAAACTTGGTTATAAAATACCACAATGGTATGCATAGGTACATTTAGTTAGAGATGGATTTCTTGGACATATCCTCACTAGGAGCAGCTTACCGATACGCCGTCAAAACCGAGAAAATTTTAAGCAAAAGAATAAGCAGGATTTTGGGTCTGCAAATAAAAAACAGAACTTAGAAGTTGAGAAAAAGTGTCCCCAACTCACAACCTAAAGGACAAATAAAGGATGGCCAAAGTCCCGACAACTAGTCCAAGCCATAGGAAAAGAAGGGTAATGGGAAATTGAAGGAGGCCACCGGCAAGTGGTGTGAGTTCCATAAAATACCCTGGCACAACACTAATGAAAGCCGCTCAAAGCAATCATTGTTGGATGAGACAAAATCCCCGAATTCTAACTCTCACTTAGACATTGATGCTGAAAAAGAAAGGGGTAAGCAGATCATTGACGCAGAACCTAGTGCCACCATAGAAACTGCAAAGATCCAGCCAGAAGAGTCAGAGGAGCCAGAGGAAGTGGAACGCCTCTTCCACTCACAACTATGGGTGCAGGGGACTCCGCTACATTTCATTGTCAACAATGGTAGTCAAAAGAACCTCATCTCAGCTGAGGTCATCAAAAGATTGAAGCTTAGGACGGTTCTGCATCCCCAACCCTACAACATTGGTTGGTTGAGCCATGGACAAGACATCCACGTCAGTCAACAGTGTCGCCTCTGCTACGACATCAAGCCCTTCAAAGATGAGTTAATGTGTGATGTTGCCCCACTTAAATTTTGTGATTTTCTTTTAGGACAACCATAAATGTGGAAAAATCATGTTGTGTATGAGTCTAGACCTCGTAGTTTCATTATTACTTTGGGAAAGAAACTCTATGGGATACCAGAGAGACTTCTTGCTACTGCAATGTCTCTCATCACAGTGAAGTAGTGTAGGAAGGTAATTTCCCATACGGGGAAATTTGTACTATTCATGGTTCATTTTGAGGGAAAACAAAATATCACAGCAACATCAACTGCCTCCACATAGATTCCCTCTACACAGCAGAAACAAGTGGGCAATATCATTTAAGCATACAAACACATATTCACCACACCTATTGGGGTTCCAACACATTGTCAAGTCAATCATTCCATTGATTTGTGCCTTTACCTAATGGGCCAGTCTACAGGCATTCCCTCATGGAGAATGAATAAATCAAATGCCATATTCAAGAGTTAATCCAAAAGGGGCACATTCGACCCGGCTCCTCACCCCGTGGGATCCCAATTGTGTTGGTATAGAAGAAGGATGGGACATGGCGACTCTCTATTAACTACCAAGCTCTAAACAATATCACAGTCTGGAATTGGTATCCCATTTCTCGTATCGATGACCTCCTCAGTTAGCTCAAGGGGGGAAAGTAGTTCAGCAAGATTGACCTGAACTTCGGCTATCATCAAGTGTCGATTGAGAATACCGATGTCTGGAAGACTACCTTCAAATATCAGGAAGGCCTTTTTGAGTGGTTGGTCATGCCTTTTGGCTTGACTAATGCTCCAGCAACCTTCATGAGGATTATGGATGACATTCTACATCCATTCACCAATTCCTTTGTGGTCGTATATCTAGATGATATCCTCATATACAGTAGAACATGGGCATAACAATGGCATAACATCTCCAGCATATCCAATAGGTCCTCAGCACCTTGCGTCGGCACAGGTTATGTGCCAATCTATAGAATTGCTCATTTGGCATGGAAAGGGTTCAGTATCTAGGATAAATTGTGCATGAACATGGTGTTAATGTAGATCCAACCAATATCCAAGCCATTTGCGATTGGCTGACCCCGACGACTCTCATAGAGCTTCACAGCTTCCTAGGCCTTGCAAACTTCTATCGTAGATTTGTGTTGGGATTCTCTTATATTGCTTGGTCCATTAGCCAGCTAACAAAAGGGGGGTCTAAGGCCAAGTTCATATTTTCCAAGCCATAACAACACGCATTTGAGTATATGAAGCAACTCTTATGTTCGATGCTCGTCCTTACCTTACCATATCTGCAACAACCCTTTGAGATCAAGACAGATGCTTCGGACTATGTTGTTATTGTGGTCCTCACTCGACATGGCCATATAGTGGCATATCATAGTGAGACACTTTCAGATACAGCTCACAAATACCCCACCTATGATAAGGAAATGTACTCCATTATCCAAGCATTCCTCCAATGGAATAATTACATCCTTAGGAAATAAATAGTTGTCCACATTGATCATAAGCCCTTGCAGTTCATGCAAACCCAAGAAAAGTTACAGAATGACCGCCACCAGAAGTGGTCCACTTACTTGCAATAGTTCCACCTGAACATTAAATATAAGAAGGGAAGCACCAATAGAGTCATTGATTTCCTCATTCGACCTCCAGTGACGACATTAACCACGGTGCTTAACTCTTGCGGCCATGAGACCTCTGGGTGGCCTCAACTATATGACAATGATCCTGATTTCGCTCCTATCTATCAATCATTGTGTGTAGGTACACCAGTGGCAGAATTTCATCTTGAGGAAGGATTTTTATGCCACCTGGGCCATCTCTTTGTTCCTTCAAGTAAGCATGTGAAGATGATTTGGAAAGCACATTACAATCAAGTGGCGGGGCACTTTGGATTTGAGAATACAGTGGCAGTTTTGCAGAATTATTTTTATTGGCCCAAACTCTGACAAGACGTCAGTCGATATATCATATCATGCACTACCTACGCCATCGCAAAACCAGTCATTAAAAAGCAAGGGTTGTACACCCCCCTTCCCACTCCAAATGGGCCATGGGAATCCATCTCCATGGATTACATGTCATGACTACCTTCAACTAAGAATGGTAATGACTGTGTGTTTTTGTTTGTGGATCGCTTCTCTAAGATGGCTATTCTGATAGCTTGTAAGAAGAGCATCTATGCTGAAGCCACTGCTAAGTTATTATTTGAGCATGTTTGGGCTTATTTTGGGCTTCCACAGACTATCATTTCATATCGGGACCCCAGGTTCCTGAGCACTCTATGGTCTACTCTATGGTCATTGATGGATACCAATCTCACCAAATTGACTGCCTTCCACCCCTAGATTGATGGACAAATAGAGTTAGTCAACCAGATGATGTGCATATTCTGAGAATGTACAATTCCAAACATTGCCACACATGGGATGAGAGCCCTCATTATGTTCAACATAGCTATAACTGAGCTCTGTATAGCTCTATCAGTCACAACTCTTTTCAGGCATGCTTGGGTTTCCAACCATTGGCCCCAATTGATGTAGCACTACCCCTTGCATCCACACAAAAGGAATCTTCCCATGCTCAGGAGAAGGTTGATAAGGACACCAAATTTGTTGAACGAATCCATCACATCCTCCAACAGGTCCATGACATTTTGGAGAAGGCCGACATGACCAACATCGGGTTCCACACAAGTTCTAGGTTGGGGATAAGGTTTGGTTGTGTTTATAGAAAGAGAAGCTCACAGGACCCTATCAGAAGCTTCGTCCACTTCGATATGGGCCATACACCATCACCAAGGTAGTTGGAGATAATTCTTTCAAATTAAACATTCCTCCATTCCTTTCCATGTACCTATTATTCAATGTGGAGCTCCTTCGATCATATTTTGCACCATTGTTGGACACCTTGAAGGTGGAAGAAACATTGACACCTACAGAGCTTAATCTCGATTGCATGGAACAATCAACCATTCATCATATCATGGGCACAGAGGTTAAGGGTACGTTCCAACAGAAGATCCAACTATATCGAGTTGTCAAAGCAGGGCAGCTCCTCCAGCAAGGCAAGTGGCTCACCAAGAGTCAAGTTCAGTAGATGTTTCCCCATTTGATAGGGGAACTCAGCGCAATGGAGACCATTGCATCCAAATGGGGGAGGACTGATCCATATGGGTACAGGTGGCCACCAACCTATTCCATTGGCTCAAAACAGTTTCTCATGTTGAAAATTTTCTAGTAATTTTCTACGGTTTTTCAAGTCCTAAACTTCGGGGGACGTTTTGAGGCCATAAACGATGTTTTTTGGAGATTCATGGGGTGGGTAAATTAAATCTATCAACATGCATTTTTCCCCATTCCAAATTTTTAAATCTTGGATAGTCCTTTCCAACGAGCTATCGAGTGCCCCAAATGGAGATCATATGCAAAATTTATGACCCCGAGAAGTTGATTGTTCAACTAACCACATTGGGGCCGCAAACTTCATGATGATTCATCTCCTAGGGTTAGGTTTAGGGTTTTCTTCCTCTCCAATGTCTTATGATAAAATTCCATTTGACCTCCTTTTTTATTCATCTTGTCATGAGTGAGCGTATATGCCACATCTCTTCTCAGAGATACAACTACCACCATTCTAGCTGCTTTTGTTTTACAGTCTGTTATGTTTCATTCATTTAATAGATCTATGCATTTGAATATATATATATGCTCTTATATTTCGTTCTCACATAAATATGGATCAATCATCAGTATGATGAACAAAGGATGATGACATGGGTTATTGGGAAGCCTTATACCACACTTCTAATACTTGGGATAGACCATGACAACCCTTAAGAAGATGGCCACCCTTACAAATTCTGTAAGGGGACTTAGACTTACTAGGTGTTTTTGTGGGAATATAAACACTCTCATCACTGTGAGGAGTAGTTGATTGATATTTTTCTCCTTGTTTTTCTGTATTCTTCTTAATCTTCCTCTTCTTCTTATTCTTATCCACCTAATTACTAGCATCACAACTTTCGATGGGAGAAGAAGGAGAAACGGAAGAAGACACATCTGGTGAAGAAGGTGAAAGATCAACATGATGTTGATGCTCTTGTGATGGAGAGTTGGAATTTCAAATAATCGGTGCACTTGGGATAACTGAATTGGAGAATAACCATATAGGTAATCCTATAGTCAATCCAGGAAGACTTAACTTAGCCATGAGAGGAGGACCAACATTTCCAAATGAGGGAATAACAAAAGGTTCCCCTTGAGAATGGGTCTTTTGGTCGATATTGTTAGAAAGCATAGCCATAGCTACGTAATAAAACTACCTCTCTCTTTAAGACTTTTACTATATAAGAAACAAGTGCTCCTCAATCTAAAGAAACAAGCAAACATGTGAAAGGAGTGGATAAAATTTTTGAATCCTCATAGGATTGTCAAACCATCACAACTCACGATATACTGCAGGGTCCAACAGTGATATGCGACAAGGATGCTTGGGACCATACCCTTGCTTGTATATCTGATTACCAAGATGACACATGCGTAGTAGTTCCCCAAGTGTTGTTATCAATGTATTGTGATGATAGGATGACCAAAGGGGTTTCCTCAAATGGTGTCTCCCGATATACATAAGGTATGTGGGATCTCAAATACATAGTAGTGTTGTCTAATGCACAATCGTACGGAAGGGGCCTTACTATATACCATTGAGTACATTAAGTATCTTTCTATATAACATAAAAGTACATGAAAGGTCATTCGATATACCAACGAGTATGTGGAAGAACCTCACAACCCCGGGGATTCAGTCCAAGAAATAAACAACATCTCTTATGCTTAAAGATGTCGAAACACGTCTCTAACCGATCACATACCTGTTTCTAATCTTTTTAACCTAACTAGCACTTATTTTTATCTAAAATGGTTAAGTGGACATACAAAGTGAAGACTAACTCAGAAACCATGCAAGGATGAGTTGCAAATATTTCACTTTTTCTTTTCTAGATTCCCTACTTATGACAGAGTAAGAGGTTATTTTCCCAAATATATAAATTAAATAACATACACCCAAACTTGAAACTAGAATTTTGTTTCCTATGTTTCCAACAAAAGTGAAAAACAGTTCTCTATGAAGAAAAAGATCTAATTAACGTTTCCAATAAAAAAAACAAAGGAAAGAGTATTTAAGATTATGAAACAAGAATTCTTTATTTTTTTCACTTTTTTCTTTTATATAAAACTAAGATTTAACAAACGAATTTTTGAAGTAAACTAAAAGCAAAAACAATTTGTCTTTTGATTTCCAAGTATTTTTCAATCTAATAAAGAAAATCAAATCAAAAATTTCTCTTTGAATTTTGAAGGAAATGAAAGAGCAATTTTCCTCTTCTGTAGAGATCTAAGGAAACAAACAACAATCCCAAGATAATAGAACTCAAGATAAGCACACAAAAATGAAATGCAAATTTTCCAATTTCAATGAAAACAATCCACAGAAAAGAGAAAGAGGTTTCAATCAAAGAAACAAATGTAAAATTCAATGCAAGAAACATAAACTCTTATTTGAATGAAAAGAGCATATAATTCAAAAAGACTGCATAATATATGATTCATGCCCCCACCCAGCCATGAGGGGGAATTTTTTACCAAAAAAGCAATTCATTTCGCTTAAAATGCAAGCTAAAAACACCCCCAACTATAGTATAGAATCAATCCAAAAGGGTAACTAAACACCTACCTTGACACCAGTACGTCGTCCCTTGGCTGATTCTCCTTCTCCACTGCGAAAAGGCGTCAGCGGTGCTTCTTGTCTTCTATCAATAGGTTTCGACAATGCTCTGTCAACAAAAGAAAAATACGTTAGAGAATGGATGGCGTAGTACAAAAATAATCCAGGTGCGTCGGCACATACAAGGATCCAAAAAAATGATAAACACCTTTAAATTCAACAAACACTAAATAACTTGAAATTATCTAAGATCATATACTAACCTAGAGAGGAGAATTAGGACTGAAATAATTTGAATTTCACACCTTTCATGAGCAAAAGAAAAACTTAGAATTTGCAGTGAAACACAAGTAAAATCCAAAGAATAAGATGTATTTTCCTATCCCGAGTATGGTCACCAATTTTGTTAGCGGAAAAATGTTGTCAGTGTGGACAAAAATCATTTCCCTAGTCTAAATGGTTTATATCTAGAACAAAACAAGTACAACTTTGCAACATTTCCCTAGATTATCAAATTACTTGAGTATGGAGATTTTATACCTATTCCTAAATATGATCTTTTCCTTCTCAATGCTTTTGCAATCCAACCATGAAGAAGAGCCACCTGTAAAACATACGAAGGACAAGATACAAGAATAAAAGCAACAAGATAATTTAATGAATTTATGCTAATGATCAAGGATAAAAGCAATAAACAACATTATACATTATTTATGGGAAAGGAAAAACACATTTGTATTAATAAAAATGAGGAAATAATTTACAACCAAATCCTTGATGTTGGGACTTCTCCCTACAAGCCTTTCACTCTCAAACTCTACAAGCCTTCCACTCTCAAAATTTAACCCCTTTGCCTCTCACTCCTAGAAAAATTTCAACAGCATAGAGGTTATTTTCTGTTCCTCCCTCATCCTTGAAGGTAAGCTTACATTTATAAGCCAAAAGGAGATCAAATAGGTTGATATTTTGTTGGAGGAAGGTGAGATATCATCCCTAGGGGTTAGGGGCTCGACTGACACCTAATCTAATCAGTTGGGATAAGCCTCCATGAGGGATTTAGTCTAGAAGGCTCGCAAAACCTCTCTTTTTTCCCTTTACTAAGCGTCGATGATTTTTGCATACTAGAAATAGGCGTCAGGAACCACTAATGCTCCTTGCTCAAATTCAAGGAGTATCACATGTGCCTTTTTTACACTAGCAACCAGCGCCATCCTTAGATGATGCCTTATGTCAAGAGGAAAGGTGCATGAAAGCTCCTAGAAATGAGATTCTAACAAGACAAAATTCCTCCAAAAATATTTTGGCATATGAACTTCAAGGATATATGAAAAATGACAATATTTTGCTGTAACATATTTATTTAAGACTTTAGGATTTCTTTGCAGAATTGTGAAGTTCTAAAACATTGAAGGAACAAAGCTAACTTTGGGAGCCTACCTCCAAAATATTTTGGGTCAGAGCAGTGGTAATTTTAGATAGTAAATTTGAGTGCTAACACCTAATATTTACAAACGCATATTTTTATTAGATGTTTATATTTATTTATTTTTAAATTATTTAGTTACCATTTTTCAAATAATAAAGTACTTTCCCTTTAGTATTAAAATTGGATGTTATTTTTAAAATAAATTCTTAGTATTCAATATTTCCATTATTTGTTGATGTGTGTGTCCCCTTAAGAAAAAAAAAATTATATTAATGTTTCAAATTTTAAAATAAATATGTATTGATAGAGCTAGAATATCACCAATCACATGGTGTTCAAACAAAAAACTTAGTCCTAGATTGCCTAGACTAACATTAAAGACATTCTTCCTTTCTTCAAGTTAAAAACATATATTTGAAGACCTAATGAGGTCTACAAAAATGTGTTAAAAGTCCCTTCTTTACCTCTAAGCTCCACACAAAAAATGATTAATATAAAATAGTGTATGTAGTTGAATGAAATGGAATCCCTTGTAGGCTTGCTCATACTCAGTTTCTTCATCTATAATTAAAGCTTGCTTGGATAAGGAATTTGCTAGTGTGTTAGATAGGTAAACATGGAAGATCTTTGTATGATTCTTCAACCATTAGAGAAAATTTGGGGTCTAAAATGGGCCTTATAAGAAAACGTGCCAACAATAAATTTTGTGAGTTGGAATTCAAGAACCAATAGAATTTCAATAAAATGAGTCAACCATAATGGTTGAATTGACATATTTGTCATAAAAGAAACTACTTTTTTTTGTTCGTATTTTCGACATATCTCCTTGTGTTTTTACTCAAATTTCAGGCAAGATAGCTCATTAGATGTGGAATTTAATTTTGCATCCATGGAGTACCCACAGTGCATACTTTTGACGAACCCCGCTACCCCAAAAATAAGAAATACCTGAAAAAACGTGATGATGATGTCATCATCATGTTTTTTCAGGAATTTCTTGTTTTTGGGGTAGCGAGGTCTGTCAAAAGTATGAAATGTGGGTACTCGTTCGATGTGGAATTAAATTACGCATCCAACGAGCTCTCCCACAGAATTTGAGTAAAAGCACAGGGAGATATGTCGAAAATATGAACAAAAAAAGTAGTTTTTTTCATTCTTCCTCCAAAATTAATAACTATTATTTTATTATTTTAACAATTATTTTATTATTTTAACTATTATTTTATAATTTTCCTTAGGAGGCCCGTGTAGACCTCAAATTTCCTCCAATGCCTATTAGTGATCCAATTAAACATACAATTTTCTAGAGAACCTTTATCCCATTTCTCTTTGACTCCTAAGACTCTTATAGTCTCTTTCCAAACATCCCTAGGATAGGGACACTTTATGAACAAATGATTCACTAATTCTTGCACATGATACATTTGTTGGGTCCCTGTTGTAATATCAAAGATCACATAAGGTTACCAATAATACATACTAAAATATACATACATAACAGAGACAAGAGACAAGAACAAGTAGGTAGAATCACAGATTATATTATAATGAATGGGTCCATACAATACAGAGAATTGAATTGAGTTCTCATCTGGCTCAACAGCCTAATATATATGAATTACAAACAGTTACAATAACTACCTATTGGTTCACTCAACCAACACGACTTGATGTAATCGACTAAGTCGGCTATCGTTCAAGTCGGCTTACCGACTTGCTCCTCCAACATCTCCCCCACGAACAAAATGTTTCTTCGTCCCGAAGAAACAGGGAGGTACCAAAATTTCTTTGCTTGTCTAAGTAGTCATTATTGCGCTTGATCTTCATGGGCTGTGAAGTCTGATGGTTGGTATTTTCTGTACACAGACTTCGACAATTGCTTCAGCTGTCACTGCCAGCTGATGTTGAAAGTTCGTCGAACTCTATAGTATTTTCTGTATGTCAATGGTTAGTGTAGTCAGACTTGATAGTATCGACATTTTTTCTTGAACGGGAAATTCTGCTATCTTCTCCATGTCGTGACCCATAAAATGGTCATTTTCCTCCACTGTTTCCAAAAGTCGTCTCATCTGCGGGTAGATGATGTCTATTTTTTCTAGATTTGGACTTGCTTGCTGCACCCACTGATGTGCTTGTCATTTGTGCTTCTGCAATTTGGCTGTTTCGAGCACTATTTGATTTTCAATTTTGCTTCTAAGTGCTTCCTTTGTGCTTTTTCTCTTCTCAAGTGCTTGGATTTCTGCTCAGGTTTGTCAAACTTGCTGATAGACTTGCCCATAATATGCAGGCCAATCCCTCAGTACTTCTTCTGTAATGACCGACTCCTCCATGTGATCTCGCAGCACCTTGTACGCTTCTGAAAAGGTCGTGTGCTGCTGCATCAGCAGTTGAACTGTTTCTTCTTTTTGCTCCTCTTTCGTGTCCTATATTTGTGCTTGCAACGCCGACACCACGCTCTCAAACAGCTGATAAGCTCTTTCTAGCAGTTTGTCGGTGTTGACCTCTGTTGGTCCTAGTATTACAGACCGGGCCAGGTCTCTGCATTTGTTCAGGAACTCGACTTTTTATTTTTCCTTGTTGTCGATCTCCTTACGTCTATGCTGGCTCCTTGTATTTGCTTTGACTGCTAGTGTTTCCAGCATTTTTCCTAGATCTAAATCCCTCAACTTGGTTGCATCGACTACAGTGGTCGACCCAAGTTGACTGATATGGACCTTTGTTGTCTGTCCATGATGGTCTTGCTTTTTCTCCTTCTTCTTCTTGTGCTTCTATGGCTCTACTTGTTTTGGCACCTGTGCACCTGCAAGAGTCAAAACTGGATTGTTTGTTTGATGGGCAACAGTGATTGATGGTATTTATGTTTGGGTCGGTTGGATAACTGCTGCTTCTGGTTGTGCCTCTGGTTGTTTGGGTGCATAGGGTCTAGATGTGGATGTGGTTGGCGCTGATGGTTGTGGTGGAGGTGGTTCTAGTGGAGCTGGTTGACTTAGAGGTTCTGAGTCGGGGGGTGGTGGTGATGGTGTTGGAGAATGGTTGAGTGTGATTGGATTGGGGGAAGTATGGTTGAGTGATGGGTTGTGGATATGAGGAGGTGAATCCAGGTCAGAGAATAGTTGGTTGATTTCTCGATTTATTTCCTCCATATTTTCTTCTTCCTCATCCCCGGTCGGTTTAGAGACTGGTGGGTGGGGTTCGGGGTCGGTCAGAATGACAGATGTGGTCCGACGTGCGACAATTTCAGCTTCTTTGTCAGGGTTCCTTTGGAACGTCGAACTTATCACTGCCACAGTCTTTGGCCTCTTAGGTATTTGGCTGGGTTGGGGGACAGGTATTCTAGATCCGCCAACATCAAACAAAGGTGCTTTGGTAGAAATATTTTGCACTGTGGTGAATATCTCAGGAAATTTTTCTATGTATGCTTGGAGGTCTCTATCGCGGTCAAACTTTTCTTTCAAAGAATCCGACATAGAATTCTTGCATATGTCTAGTGGACTTATGGAAGGCTTCTCTGGAATTGTCTCTTGCATTATCTTGGTTGGAGATGGGGGTGGAGGTGTAGACACGAGATCCACAACATGTTCGGCCGTCGAAGTGTTTGTGTTGTTTGCTTTGTTCGTTCGACCTTGTTGTGCCCCTGCCTCGACAAATTTTTGGAACTGGGTTTCCACCGGCACTTTGTTTGCTGCAGCATCTTCTAAAATGTCGAGGGTCATAGCTGCCAGTTCCTCCTCGTATTCTAAGGACTCCGGGATGATAAGCTTGCACTTACCTTTCCCTTGCTGTTGTTCCTATGTTTTATTCCTTTTTCTTGAGGCTGCTATCTCCTTCGACAATTTGGTTATATTTTCATTGGTGACAGCATACTCTAGATTTTTCAATTTCTATCTCTCCCCTTGGGTCTTGAGTCGAGATGATGTTTTCTTCAGCCAGATTGGTTACTTGTTGTTCTGCATGTGTCTCTTCCCTTTGTGTTGTCGGAGGTTTGATTATGATTTGCAGTCGACCAGTGCCTTCGACCGATGTCTCCTCCGACACAAAAGTGCTAATGTACAAGTTGAGCTCATAATCCTCCTCCTTCTTCTGGTCTGACAACAGTTCTTCTATCAACAGGTCTGTTTCTTTTTCCCTTGCTGGTATTGGTAGTTTGGTACCCACCTGTCAAGATAGCTCTCGAAAGATCTCTTCGATGATCAGGTAGTAGTCAAGGGTTCTTGCATTTGCTTTGGTGCCCTACATGTACCATACCGCGATATGGTCGAGCTCTAGCTGGATGTGGGCCTTTTTAGGAAGACTTCGTCGGATTTTTTGAGGCACCCTCCATCTATTCATGCAGACTTTTAGCTACTGGAACCAATTTTCTAATATCACTTTCCCATTTGCGAGCTCCTTCATTGTTCCATTCTGGGAGAACGGTTTGAATCTCCACATATTGAATCTTGTTGGTTCTTGAAATTGTTTATCCCCGATAGGGTACAAAGAGTACATGACTATCCATAACATAAGGGACGGGAACCTAATGATTCCTCCCATCTCCTGACATTTTTCACAGATGACTCTGAGCATGTCAGCGACATGCTCTTCCCATCTGTAAATATTTCCGTTGTCGGCAATGGTGTCCACTGCCTCCAACATATCCAGTTTGAGGTCGCTTCCACGACCTGCTGTTGTGAGTGTAGTAGATATGATCTTGGCCACAATCTATGGCATTTGAGCTGTTATGTGGCTAATCATTAACCTTTTTTAGTTTTTTCCTGATGTTGAACCTGTTAGTTCTTCGACCAGTCCTTCTCTTATACCGACTGGTACTGGTTCTCGTTGGTTTGACAAACCTGTCAATTTGTAGATAACTTCCCCAGAGATGTTGATTGGTCAGTCGAAGTAAAATCGGCCATTGTGGTACTGGATTATGATAAACTTGACTGTTGTTTCTTTCGTGCCTTCAAAACTGGCCATGAGCAACACGTTGACATAGTTTACGATGGTGCTGTGTTGTACTTTCTCTGCAACTGGGGTAGGCTTTTTGTCGATGTAAGCCCATTATTTTATCTGTGTTGTACCTAGTTTCTTTTCTGACCACTATCCCAAGAAAGTAATTTATTTACTAAGACAAACCAAAGCACAATTCTAGATTTCAAGGGGAAAGGTATCTTTCATACAGACATCCACCACCAAATTCTATTTCCAAACCAATATTCTTCAATTTATGTTGCGTAACTTATTTGACAAAGTATGGATTGGTCCCTTTATTTTTGTACTATTTGAGGATATTGTAATCAATCATTAGTGTTAAAGAAATGTGTGAGAGGCTAATCACTTAAATTATCTATTCATCCACTACATCTACTTGAAAATTGAAAACTTATGTTGGCTTCCAACCTTGAATATGTTCAACTCCTCCTCTCAATATAATTGCATCTCTTAAAGTAAATATCTTGTTTTCATGCAATCATGTCACAAGAAATTTTAAGGATATGAACTTACCTATGGCTCATATCCATGGGTCCTCTCCAATTATAACTTGATTACATTTTAAATTTTTCATGCTACCATTTGTTAATCAAGGGTTATGCCTCACCAATTCTTTCCACACCATGCCTAAAAACTATTTATTTTCCAATATAAACCATGCCTCCATATATATCCTCTTAAGGCATTTTCAAGCATTTTCTTTCATGACCCTTCCCTAGATTTAATCATTGTACGATACTCTAGCCTCAAAGGGATTTTTACAACAATGGCTAGGATAAAAACATGTATATTTTTTAAGCCCCATCTTCCTAGTTCTTTTGGAAAAGATGCTTTTATCCATTTAACACCTTGGGGAATGCCTTGTTTTTCTCTCTTCCTAGTCCATTGAAAATTAAAACACCTCTTTCTAATTTTGTAGAGAATGCATTTGGAACCTTCACTATGGTTAACTAGCAAACTATTATACTCTCCAAAACTAGCTTTACCAACACTAATATTCCTTTACGTGAGAGCCAAAAATTACATTATATTGATACTATAGCTTCCACTTTATTATGCAACCAATTCCAATCCTCATAGCCACTACTTCTTATGTAATAAAAAACAAATATTTAACCTCTTGCTCTAAATCACACGAATGCACTAGAAATATCTCAAAATATTGTTCTTTAATATCTTTTTGGTTTCCTTAAACAAAATAAGAGACTTATTTTGTTTTATTTCCATACTTGTTAAACATAAAAAAAACCTCCTTTATAGTTTCCAACTCCTTCACAAACTTGTGGCAAATAAACATAATGCCATCCACTAATAGAAAATGAGTGATATGCACAAAATGAGCCCTCTAAATCCATTTCAAGTATCCCTTCCTTTTTTATTCTTCAATAAGAATTGTTAAACTCTCTGCCACTAACAATAAAAGGAAGGGATATAGGGATCACCCTTCCCTAAGGCCTCTAGAACCATTGAAAAATTCAAAAGATGAACCATTTATTAGTACTAAAAATGAAACCAATGTTAAGCAATGTTGGGACTAGAGAAATATAGGAATAATTCAATTAGAATTCTTCCCAAGTATGAAAAGAGTCAGGTCACAAGAAGGAAAAGGAGCTACGACAGAAGTATCCGCGAAAGGAGGGACAAGGTAGAAGAAATAGTAAGGGATAAATATGTGCTATAGGAGGAAGAGAAGCAAACAAAGAATAAAGAGCTAAGGAAAGAAGCAACCGAAGAGGAAGTTGTGAAAACAGAATAAGAGAGTGCGCAACAGAAGATAATTCACGATAGAAGAGAAGCCACGACAAAAGGAAAGGATGTGACAAGGAAAGATTCAACGAAATAAACCATGTCAAAAGGTGTGCAGTGGTGCAACGACCAGAAAGTGATAGTTAAGAAATATCGTAGGTACGAGGTCGGTTATATTTGGAGGAAGTCGCATGTATGAAAGCATATTTGTAATTTCGGTCGTTAGTGCCTACTGACATGTGTCACTAGAATAGGAAAGAAAACATGTTGGATAACTATATGAAGCCAGTTGAGAGCGACATGTAAGAGTCTATAAAAGGAGGAACCCAAGTTGTATCCGAGGTAGCTCTGGGTAATGTGTTAGCTTCTGTAAGTTGTGTTGTCTATTAGTTTCCTAAATGTGTTGAGTCGTAGAGAGGAGTCGAAGAATCTGCAGATGAGTGCGCAAAAGTGTAGAAGAGATTGAGTTGATCTAGGCTGTGTGTGTTGAAATATTGTAACTTCGAAGAATATTCTATATGTATCTTTTTGTGGTCCCCGATGGTCCTACCGAGAGAACCACTTGTATTACTTTGTAGCCCGATGCTTCTAATCAGAAGAACTAATAAGAGTCATGAGGTAGTGCCCTCTAATTGTAAAGCTGGGTCATTAGCACCCTAGTGTGGTTACTTGGGCCTACATGTGTAACTCGAGCCTACATGTTAGATTTAATTATTAAAGTGAACGGATGAATATAAATAGAGGTGTGGCGCTCCTCATTTGGAACACACTCTCACTTATGTAGCGCATTAGTGGAGGAGAGAGAAGTAGCTGGAGAAGGAGGAGGATCAGTCTTTGATCTCCTTTTTGGTTTTACCTTTTATCTTTTTGGGGCATCTATATTGAGGAAGCTTTTGCTGGGTTTTTCCCTTTAGGGTTTTCCTAGGATAAATCTTTGTGTTCTTTTTGTATGGTTGTGCTTGTCTATCTTTCAGTGATCTTTTGGCGTATGGTTATGCTGTTATGATGCTAAATATTTTAAGATCTGATATAACCATTAAAATTTCAACATGGTATCAGAACCACCCTGAAAGAAGACATCGTGCAGCTATAGAAGCTAGGGCTTCTTACTTTTTGGGTCTCTCTCCACAATCGATCAGCAAAAGTACACTAGGCTGACTCTCCATTGAAGGGTGCATCTCTCTGTCGAAGCGGAATTCGATTCCAAGAATTTTCAGTTTTTGGCGCGGGAAATTAGGGCTTCTTACAGAAGAAGAATTTTTGAGTGAGCCCGGCATAGGATTTCTCTCCTCATCAAAATCGAAGTTTAGAGATCTGGATCAAAATTTTTGGTTGGGTGAAACTCTAGGAAAGTCAAACCCTAGTTTGACCCTGAGCTGGAAAAACCCTAAATACTAAAACTGATAAGTTTGGTACATTCGCTATATATCGATATTGGCGAAGTCTCGGGAGCTGAAAATTTTAAAGGCCGAATATAAAATCCTGATGTACACTATTTCCAAAATTCAGCCTCAGATTCGGTAAATTCTGGGAGATATCATCCCTCGAGGTTAGGATTACAGCCTCTTCTA
The DNA here is from genome assembly GCA_001517045.1 of Pseudotsuga menziesii. Classification (NCBI taxonomy): domain Eukaryota; kingdom Viridiplantae; phylum Streptophyta; class Pinopsida; order Pinales; family Pinaceae; genus Pseudotsuga; species Pseudotsuga menziesii. Next base: position 195,699 of record LPNX010564582.1, on the reverse strand, counting down.
GAGTTCATCCCTAAACAGGACACCTGGGGAAAATTTCTTTATCTTGAGCTACACAGGTCCAAATGATATTTCTGAAGATGTTCTAGAAAGGGTACAGAATGTACTTTATGTGGCCCAAGTTTCAGACTCATAAGATGAAGCAATGACATGTGGCAGTCCGTACAACTTCGTTGTTCTGAACAGTCCTGTAACAGGTCACCTTGGGAAAATGCACATAAGTCCCAATTGGTGAAACCAATTTTGATGAATCCTATGGTGTTGGAACAGGGACATGCAAGGCTACCTCAGTGAAAAATGTCAGACACAAAGGAGCAGCAAATTCAGAGATACCATAGAAACAGTAACAGGAATTTCTGCAGAAGAATTTGGAAAACTAGGGCTTCCTGTTCTGGGAGCTTCCCTCCACTATTTTCAGAAAAGGAGTACATTGGATAGCTCAACTTGAAGAGATCTATATTTCTATCCAATCAGATCTGAAAAATTCTAAGTTTTTAAAATTTTCTCTAACAAACCCTAGATCAGCCAGCTCCGGAACTAGGACAGACACCTCAAATCATAAGATCTAATCTTTTGCTATTTCCATTTGAGGTTCTCATCAGCTTGATGATAAGCTTGGTGAAGTTGACAACTTCCAAACATGGAAGTATTTGATCTCTCTGAAGAATATCATTGTTTATTCAATCACGGATCAACTTGTACCACAAGTGTCTTCCCTAAAAACACTAAAGATGTTTGATTCCTTGATCAATCAGAAGATGGCTTTGAGAAAACAGTTGAAGAATGTGAAGATCCAGAATGCAGAACAACTTGAAGCGGTAGAAGAAGAAGTGGAGAATGCAGAAGTGGTGATAGCCACCTTGAATGGTCTCCTAGGATCATAGGATTCATTCATTCAAGGAATGTATGCCAGAAGAAAGTAATTACTTGACTCATAAGAAGAGAAGAAGAAGATGGGAGAAATTGAAGATCAAGCTCTCACCATTCAAAGAAGATCCCTCAAGCGATGAGGAATATGAAGAACTCAATTCTTGAAGAAACTCTTATCCATCTTATCATTTGGATAAGAATTGATGATTTTATGAATGAATAAGATGATGAAGTAGAATGATCAAGAAGGAGTCTACCCATAAAAGATAAGTATTCAATTGTCATTTCATGATATTGTTTTGTATTCAGTTGATGTGTTATGCATGATAGAATGTTTGCATTAATGACAGTATGCATGTGATGAGTAAGTAGCTCATGGTGCTATACACCTCTCCATTGCTACTTATCTAGAATGAAACCTCCTTGCTGACATATTGGATTAGCACACAATCTCAATAATGTCATCTAGAAAGTTTCCGTGAAATATGGATGAATGTTGTATTGGCTAAACAGTTGCATGATGCATACGAATTTGTCGTTATGTATATGTTCTATGAAATGGTTCTAACCATGCTACTGGTGCATTTGAATTATAGGAAAGGTCCTGTACAACCTCATACAAGAAAATAAGGATGAGACTTGTTCCGAAGAACAAGTGATGACAATTCAAGATTCACTCCAATAAACATAAATCTGAAGCTCCCAGGGTCAAAGACATCATGACGGAAGAAAGAGCTTCAGAGAGTGGTAGATCCACCTCGAAGAATGAATACCACCATGGGTATGAGAGATAACTCAAGATGAAGAAAAGAATGGCGATACTTCCAAACCAAATCAAGAGGCCTCGAACACACTCTAGTTGTGTAACACAGTTGGGTGACATCATTAATGCTAACCTTTCCGGCTATGAATGGGGAATGATGTCTACGATATGGTTTCGAGACCTGAAGGGAAGTCCGTAGTATCTTCCATATGAATCTACCAGAACAAGTGTACAAAGCAAGGTTCATGGTTTACCTCAGAAATAATAGACCATGACATGACATACTCTATTAACCAGACCCACTAGAAGTATATATCAAGAATAGAACCACCTGTACAAAATGAAGAGGGAAGATGATACTCCACTTCAGGGGGAGTGACTACAGAAGATATCTGAGTTCGACATGATATGACATGATGGATAGCTTCCTGATGGATCAATACTTTACCAAGAGTAAAGTGGGTTCCAACCTTCAAGTTTGAATGCAAAAGACTAGGATATGTTGATGACCTAACAAGACGAACTCATGGAAGATGTTATGATACTAGAATGATGTTTGGGATATAGTAATCAAACTAGAAAGAAAGAATGTGGTATCTTCCAAATGGATTTGCAAGATAAAATATGTTGCTGATAGAATTAAGGAAATACTTGTGGCTAGAGGTTTCTGTCAGAAAGAGGGAATTAATTTTGAAGAGACACTTACTCCAGGAAGCAGGGTACACTTCCTTCATAACTATCATGGTAGTTTCTTCCATGATGAATTAAAGACAGGCCTTCCTTAATGGTATGATTGAGGAAGATTTTTACATAGAATATTGACAAGGATTTGAAGTTGAAGATAGACATACTCACGTATGCAAGTTGAAGAAGGCCCTGTATGGCCTAAAACAAGCTCCTCGAGCTTGGTATGGAAGGATAGATAGTTTCCTGATGAGCATGGGCTATACCAAGAGTAAAGCTGATCCTAACCTTTACCTCAAGGTTGTATAAGATGAACTTGTCATCCTACTACTGTATGTGGATGACCTATTCTCAACAGGGAATGAGAAATAGATCATGGAAAGAAAGAAGAAACTCGCAGAAGAATTTGAGATGAAAGACATTGGGTTAATGCATTATTTCCCAGGTCCAGAAGGATGGCAAAGTTCAGAAGGAATCTTTCTCAATCAGGGAAAGTACACAGTGCAAGTTTTGAAAATATTTGATGTGTTTGAATGAAAAGCCATGGCCACACCCATGGATTCCAACCTGAAGTTATTAGCCGATGACTCATCAGAGTTAGTGGATGTGACTCAATACAGACAGATTATTGGGTCATTGATGTACCTAGAAAATACTAGACCAGACATTTGTTTTGCTGTGAACACCTTGAGTCAATATCTAGTTCAACCTAGATGGGTTCACCTAATAGCCGCAAAACATGTGATGAGATATCTGAAAGGGACTACAGACTTTGGTCTATACTATGATGGAAACCATGACTACAGATTGTATGACTATACAGATGCAAATTGGGTTGGAAGTATCTCAGACAAGAAAAGCACATCAGGTAGATGCTTTTGTTTGGGGTCTGCTATGAGTTCATGGTTTAGCAGGAAACAGTCCAATGTTTCTCATAGCACTGCTGAAGCAGAATACATAGCAGATTGCTCTGCTAAGTTGTGAAGCCATATGGCTTCAGAAGCTGATATCAGGTCTCTTTGGCTTGAAGATGGATACTACAATGATTCTATGTGATAACCAAAGTTGTGATGACAAAGAACCCTGTGTTTCGTCGTAACACATAGAAATTCAGTATTTCTACATACGAGATAAGATGCAGATGATGGTGATTCAGTATTTCTATACTTAATATAGAGATGATGATGATTCAGTATTCCCATACTGAAGATATAGATGATGATGATTTCAATATTCCCATACTAAATATATAGATCATGTTTCAGTATTTACATACTGTAGATGTAGAAGATGGTGATTCTGTATTTCTATATTGAATATAGAGGTGATAATGCTTTGAGTATTTCTATACTGAAGATATAGATGATGATGCTTTCAGTATTCACATACTAGAGATACAGATGGTGATAGTTCAGTATTCACATACTGAAGATGTAGATGATGATGGTTTAGATGATGATGTGCTGACGAAGCCTCTGTCCTGAGTAAAGTTTGAAAACTTTCGAAACAAGCTTGGTGTTGTTCAAAAAGACCTTCCTCGAAAGGGGGAGCAGTGATGTAGCAGTGGGATTGTATCATCCCTGGGCATTTTCCCTAAAGTGATCCGGTGACCTCAGTCCTCGAGAATGAAGAGGGATTGTATCATCCCAGGACATATGTCCATAATGGATCTGGTGACTTCGGTCCTCGAGAATGTGGTAGGATTGTATCATCCTTGAACATTAGTTCTGAACAGATCCGGTGACTTTGGTACTCGAGAACGTAGTAGGATTGTATCATCCTTGAACTTTGATTGAGAATGGATACGGTGAATTCGGTACTCGAGAACATAGCAGGATTGTATCATCCTTGAACTTCGGTTCAGAACAGATCTGGTGACTTCGGTACTAAAGAACGTAGTAGGATTGTATCATCCTTGAACTTTGGTTCAGAATGGATCCGGTGAATTCGGTACTCAAGAACGTAGTAGGATCATATCATCCTTGAACTTCGGTTCAGAACGGATCCAGTGACTTCGATACTCGAGAACGTAGTAGGATTGTATCATCCTTGAACTTCGGTTCAGAACGGATACGATGACTTCTATACTCGAGAACGTAGTAGCATTGTATCATCCTTAAACCTCAGTTCAGAACAGATCCGGTGAATTCGGTACTCGAGAACGTGGTAGGATTGCATCATCCTTGGACTTGGTCCTAAAGTGATAGGGATTGATTATCCCATAATCAATACGATGACTTCGGTTGTCGAGAATGTGGTGGCATTGTATCATCCCTGGACTTTAAGTCCAAAAGTGATCCAAAGACTTCTTTGTCTTTGAACTATGGATTGTAGGTAACTTGTTGTTGATGATGATGATGTTCTTGATCGAAATATCAGAGTGTGATGATGATGATGTTTCTGATCGAAAGATCAGAGTGTGATGATGATGATGTTTCTGCTTGAAAGATCCAAGTGTGATGATGATGATGTTTTTGATCGAAAGACTAGAGTGTGATGATGATGATGTTTCTGATCGAAAGACCAAAGTGTGATGATGATGATGTTTCTGATCGAAAGATCAGAGTGTGATGATGATGATGTTTCTGATCGAAATATTAGAGTGTGATGATGATGATGTTTCTGATCAAAATATCAGAGTGTGATGATGATTATGATGTTGTTGATAGAAAGGCCAAAGTGTTGATATTGATGTTGCTGATCGAAAGGTCAAAGTGATGATGATGATGTTGCTGATCGAAAGGTCAAAGTGTTGATGTTGATATTGCTGATCAAAAGGTCAAAGTGATGCTGATGATGTTGCTGATGTTGCTGATCGTAAGATTGAAATATGATGATGATGATGTTGCTGTTCAAAAGGTCAAAGTGCTGATGATGATGTTGCTGATGTTGTTGATCGTAAGATCAGAATATGATGATGATGATGTTGTTGTTCGAAAGATCAAAGTGTTGATGATGATGTTGCTGATGTTGTTGATCGAAAGATCAGAATATGATGATGATGATGATGTTGTTGTTTGAAAGGTCAAAGTGCTGAAGATATTGTTGCTGATAAAAGCAGTCAAAGTGTTGCTGTTACTGAAGACTAAAGATTGAAGATTAAGACTACATGATGTTGAAGAGCTTCCAATGATTTATAGATGTGTTACCCCGATGATGTTGATGATGTCCTCTATCTCTCTCCTACTATTGTTGTTGTTGATGTTGTTATAGAATACCCTTCTCGTTAAGGGGGAGTGTTGAAATATTGTAACTTCAAAGAATATTCTATATATATATTTTTGTGGTCCCCGATGGTCCTACCGAGAGAACCACTTGTATTACTTTGTATCCCGATGCTTCTAATCGGAATAACTAATAAGAGTCATGAGGTAGTCCCCTCTAATTGTAAAGGTGGGTCATTAGCACCCCAGTGTGGTTACTTGAGCCTACATGTGTAACTCGAGCCTACATGATTAACTCGAGCCTACATGTCGGATTTAATTATTAAAGTGAACGGATGAATATAAATAGAGGTGTGGCGCTCCTCATTTGGAACACACTCTCACTTGTGTAGCGCATTAGTGGAGGAGAGAGAAGTAGCTAGAGAAGGAGGAGGATAAGTCTTTAATCTCCCTTTTGGTTTTACCGTTTATCTTTTTGGGGCATCTATATTGAGGAAGGTTTTGCTGGGTTTTTCCCTTTAGGGTTTTCCCAGGATAAATATTTGTGTTCTTTTTGTATGGTTGTGCTTGTCTATCTTTCAGTGATCTTTTGGCGTATGGTTATGCTGTTATGATGCTAAATATTTTAAGATCTGATATAACCATTAAAATTTCAACAGTGTGTAGATTGACAATAGAGTCATAGAGGAAGTTGAATCAATCCAGTTTGTGTGCAGATCGTTAGTAGAGTCAAGTAGAGAAAGAATAGTGACGTAATACTAGAGAGCATAAGAGGAGAAATAACTCTGTATAGATAAGGGAGAAAGATATAGAACATAGTATGTAGCTTAGTGCACATACAAAAGGGTTGCATATATTTCTCATGCGAGATGAAGAGCACATTTGTGTTTTTTCTCGGATGAGTTTACACATTAGATACTATGTCAAATGTGTGAAAGATGAATGTGTTTGAGTCACTTATATATGTTTTTGTGAATAAGTGTTGATATATTTTCTTTGAATGAGTTTAGATGTATTTGTCACACTGTTATAGTTGAACGTATCTATGTTGCATCGGGATTATTGTTATAATACCTAGTGAAGGATGAGTTGTGTCATAGCTTTATTGTGCATAATAAGTATAAATATCCCACCTACCAGCTTCGGTCGAACGCTTTTGTGGAATACCAAGGGATGATAAATCCCTCACCCAACCGCAGAAACTTGGTTCTAGAAGTTACCCAAAGAAAGATATCTTGGGTGATACTGCATCGACATCGTAGGTGTTGTCGATTTGTTGCATGAAAAGGATGGATTGAACCTGGGTCTAAGAGAAGTCAATGCCAACAAATGGTTCCATTATCGGTACCATGAAACATTTGGTGAGGGATATGTTTTGGCATCCAACGAAGGCTGAAATCCAAGACTGATTGGATTTCAAAGCATTAGAGTTTGCACAAGAAGAGAGTAAAGGATCTCAGTTAAATCTGACAGAGTGGCTGGAGCGATATCTTTACATGGATATTCATGAGATTTTCTTTTCTAAATTCCCTATTGTGTTGCATGAGTGGTTGTCAAAGTTGGCAACCCAGTGAAAATTTCCAAGGAGGAGAATTGACGGAGTGGAATCCTTAAGTGATTCAGCGATTGAAAAGTGTTAGCAACCCTTTGTCGAGGGTTGTTTATTTTTGGGTAGACATTATTTTGGAGGGATACATCACTGAGTTTGTTGTCGACACAATAACCTCATATAGTGAGGAGAAAGAAAGTTTTTCCAAGGACTACGAGGAAGATATTTATCATCTTTGACGACTTGGATAAAGAAGATTGTATGTGAAAAAGGAATCCTACAAATGTGATAGTTGAGAATTATGCACAAAAGGTTGGATATGCCGCAACAAAACTATGTGAAAAAGGGCGCAAACTAATTTGAGATGTTCCCTGGTGATAGCGGTACTGAACTAGAGTTTGGTTATTTAAGAAATGGAAGAATATTTAGGTCAGGAAAGAGAAGAAAGACTGTGACAAGAAGAGGAAGTTGTAGTATGACCAGAGGAGAAGACTACGATCTTGCATCACACGTGGACGAAGGTTCTTGCGAAGAAGAAGAAGAATATCAAACAATATCTAATGGAGAAGAAGAATCAGAAGAATAAGCAGAAGCTCCAAAAACTGAACACAAGTACGGTACACCTACAACATCGTGCACATCGCCAGAGGTAATATCTAGAACTTCGTCTCCAAGTAGAGTTGTAAATACTAGTAATACTAATGTTGTGAATAGTACACAAGGGAGTCCGACTACTCAGATTTTTTTCCCAAGTGTATCAGGATCCAACATAATGGCTAGGATTGACATCGAGTTTCCAATATTTAATGGAAATGGGTTGGAAGACCTAGAGAAAGATTGGTTTATTTGTGAAGCTGTATGGACTGTGTGACATGTCCAAAATGAAGACATAAAGAAAGCACATATGGTCACAACTCTGTGAGGTCGTGTGCTATACTAGTACATGAATTTTTCTATAGTGCTAATAGGAGTTGCATAGAAAATGCTCGACCAGATTCAATTCAGAATGATAGATTAGTTCAGAAAGCTGAAATTTGAGTCGCAGTGCATTACATAGATTAAATAAATCAAGCAATTATCTACAGAGTCTATCTGGGACGTTTCATACAGATTCAATGCATTAATGTCCAAAGTAAGCTTCCATATTTTAGACATACATCATAAGGAATGGTTCATTGTCGCGATGTTGTCACAAATTTGAGTTCCATTGATGCACCAAAAAATTGTGTCACAGACAGAAGCTATGGAAATAAAAATGAAGCTTTAATCCTCACCGATTGGAGAAATAAGTGAAAGAATGACGCAGATTCAATCACAAATGGATAACCTTATGTTGCAACTCCATGACATCAAGAAAGGAAAAGAGTTTCAAGAAAAGATATGGTGTACAAGATGTAGAACAGAAGGACACCATAAATATAATTGCCCAGCACTTATGAACTATGCCGCAGCAGGAGTGCCGAACCTGATAAGCACCCAAGGGATGCCTTGGTGTAGAATATGTCATACTATAGGCCATCGGTCAGAAGAATGTTTGTATATACAGAATATTCTAAGTACACTAGCTAGTTTGTATTGTAATATTTGTAAATATGTAGGACATGATGAGAAAGATTGTGAAGCATTCCAGCTGCTACAAGAGAATATGTTGGATACCTACTTGATGAAGAATGATGAGAAGATGTAAGCTGAACGAGTGCAAGCTCAATACCATCCTTCTTAATATCTGGCAACACAATTTCAACAAACGCAATATCAACAAAATAAATATTCGCCACAGAAACACTACCCTCAACGTAGGGGGGTGGAAATTTTCGAGGCCAATGACAACACAAGCAACGATGAGGATTTGGTCAAGGAAGAGGCCAATTCATATGTTATAATGTGGAAAACCATGACATTTTGCTTGATATTGTGTGAGTCTTGTGAAATCCTTCTCGTATTCCAAAGCATTCGATCATACTATCAAACAATGTCCATAATTGATTGTGAAGTGGTAGGCTTGAACTGTGCGAAATCCCAACCCTGTGCAAAATCCCAACCAGAACATCCAGACAATTTTTCTTGAGCCAAGATAAGTAAAACATTAGATATTAGAGCACACCAGGGCGCACAGCATGGACAACCGCAAGTGCAACCGACAACACAAAATAAAGTACCTCTCGGCATCCAGAAAGAGAAGAAAGTGTTCATAGATGTTCGACCAGAATTTTTCGACACAAATCAAGCGTCGACATTTGGACAAGTAAGAGAGATTCCCGAACGGTTCAATAAAATACTCTGGAAGCAACCGACGATAAAAGTTAGTAAGCTCAAAGAATTTTTCAAAATTTGCTTAGTGCTAATCCATGATAAATATGTTGTCATGGAACTGACAACACTCATAGAAGAAACTTAAGAAGAGTTGCGACCTAAAATAAGAGTTAAACATGTTGAGAAAAGATTAAAAACTGGTCGCCAGTTGCGAATGACTGCACAAATAGGAGACTATGATATGGATTATATCATCTTAGATATGGGATCTAATGTCAATATCTTAACAAGGAATACATGGGAAAGCATGAACAAGTCGTGACTATATTGGTCTCCCATTCAACTAAGCCTAGAAAATCAGTCAAAGGTTCTACCCATTGGTCGACTGACTCAAGTACCTGTTGAGGTAGAAGGCCTGAGAACATATGCATAGTTTGAAGTGATTGACATCGTCGACCCATATCTTGCACTTTAGGGGATTGACTGGGCGATAGATAATCAAACCATCATCAATTTTAAGAGAATGATCTTGTCATTTTAAGAATCGGAGATAAGGGTGGTCGTGCCAATTGATCCACTCGAAGGACAAAGATATGTTGAGCCAGTTAACAGTGAAGGGAAAGGTGATTACCTAGATCATATATAATATCATGTCTTCAAGAGATGACTATATAAATCCAACAGTTGATGGAAAACTGAGTTGGCAGAGTGTTAGCTCTTGTACATCTGATTCAAGTGAGGCATTAGAAAATTGGCAGAATCGATTGCATGAAGTTTTCATGAGAAGATGTGCAAGAATTACAATATCCATGCAACGGGTAGGAGCTGAGGCAAGTGATCTACCTACATATGAAGGTTGGCCTAGCCTTGCGTCTTTTATAGAAGAATTTGAAGCAAAAGTTACAGAATCACAACGATTATCCACCTTGGAATTTGCATTGAAATCTATGCCTGCTAGATGGTGGGGTACACATAAACAATCTATCTATGAATGGCCGCAATGTAGAAGATTGTTGGATATTAGATTTGGAGAAGAGATCAGTTATACTGGTCGTAAGTATACAGGATTGAGAAATCCTATCAAACATATTGATCATTGTCGCATGACATGGAAAGAATATCCACAACGAGAATGGGTTCATCACTTCATACATACATTGGACATGATACCAAGGAATTGGTATACATTCGTTGAACTACGACGAGGAACTCTTGAGTGGGAAGAAAAACCACTAGTGTCACACATACATTTGATTTCACAGATGATCATTCAACAATTAATGTTGCACTACAAGTAATGAAAAAGAATATATTTAAATAATTCCCTGTCGTAGAGACAAATTTCTATCAATGCAGCATGACAATCCACCATTGGATGGAATTATATAATGTGACGAGAGAACCCAATGATGATGACCCACTTGACATAAACATACCTGAGTTTGAAGGTATGTGCGCAGTGGAGGTATTTGGTATTTCTAGTGACCAATTCTTGAGTCCACTCAAAATCAAGAAAGATAATATTGTCTCGCCTGAAAATCCAAAGTTCGCCAATATTGGAGATTATTTGGATGAAGAGACTATAAGAAAGATCATGATTTATTGTGTAAGTTTCAGGATCTGTTCCCTACCAAATTTTCATAAATAAAGGGAATAGTCGAAGATATCGACGAAACAAATATACATTTGAGGCCCGGTGCAAAACCAATCAAGCAACAACCATATAGATTGAATCCACGATACAAAGAAAAGGTCAAGGTTGAATTGGACCAAATTCTAGAGGCATGTGTTATATAACATGTCGAGGACTCATAATGGATTAGTCCAATAGTAGTCCAGGACAAGAATACCTCATAAGAAGTACTAATTTGTGTTGAACCGAGAAAATTGAATGATTCTTTCTTACATGACCCGTTTACGACTCCATTTATAGATGAAGTACTAGAGAGTGTCAAAGGGCAAGAAATGTACTCGTTCACTGATGGATTTTCTGGTTACCATTATATCATAATTGCAAAGGAAGAACAATACAATACTACCTTTGCGACAGAGTAGGGATGTTTCCAATATACGGTAATGCCCTTTGGACTTAAGAATGCTTTTTCAATTTTTTCCAGAATTGTAGTAGTTTCCTTTAAAGATTCCATACACAAATTTATTGAAGTCTACTTAAATGATTGGATAGTATCTGGGCTCATAAAATACCATATTGAGAGCCTTAGAATGATTATGGAACATTGTCTCCAGTATCAAATTTCACTAAATTTTAAGAAATGTATCGTTTGCTCCCCATTTGGAGCTATGTTGGGCCATGTGCTCTGTCGTGATGGAATTTTGGTTGACCTGACAAAAATTGCGATCATTCTTGACCTACCACCACCTACTACATTTAAACAATTGATAGCAATACTGGTACACACTAGATACGACATAAAATTTATCAAAGCATATGCGGAGGTGACTGCTCTGATGAAAAATATTTTGAAAAAAGATAAGTTTCAATGGATAGAGAGCTGCCAAGAGAGTCTGGACACATTGAAAAACAAGATGGATATTGCGCCAATACTTGTATTTCCAAACTAGAAAAAGGAGTTTCATGTTCATGTCGATGAATCATCTGTCATTCTCGGCGTGGTACTAATGCATCCTAGTGAGGGATCAATCGATCATCCCATTGCCTTCTCTAGCAGGAAGTTATCAACTACAAAGAAAAATTATACCATAACAGAAAGAGAAGTTTTAGCGATGGTATATGTGCTACATAAATTCAGACATTATTTGTTTGGTGGACATTTTAAGATGTACACTGACCATTTCACATTGAAATACCTGGTCAATAAGCCATTGTTATGAAGGAATATCTTCCAATGGCTTCTCCTCTTCCATAAATTTGATTTTGAAGTTATTGTTAAACTCAATCGATTGAGTTTGGGACCATACCATCTTTCAAGGATAGAAAGTGGTGAAGAGCCTAGTAACCTAGATGATAATCTCCCTAATGCACAACTATTTGTGATAAGAATGTTCGATGATCATTATAGATATATCATACAATTTTTTATTATGGGTTATACGCTAGTTGAATTCACCATTGCGCAGAAGAAAAAGTTGGTTGTGTGAGATGTGGATTTCCAGTTGATCGCTAGACAATTGTATAAAATGGGTCCTGATGAGATTCTTCATCGCTACATTTTGGAACAGGAGCGGACATTGATATCAAATGAAGCACATGTTGGTGTTGTAGGAGGTCACTATGCAAGAAAAGCTACGGTGCACAATATTTTGCAAAAAGGATTATGGTGGCCCACCATGTAGGAGGATGCCCAGGATTATTGTCGAAGATGTGATGCCTACCAAAGGACTAGAAATTTGTCGCAATGTGATGAAATGCCATTAGTACCCCAAATAAATTTGCAGACATTTGATAAATGGGTCATTGATTTTGTGGTTCGTATTAGTCCAACAGGAAAGCGCACCGGTGTACGCTATATTATTACTGTGATTAATTACCTAACCAGATGGGTCGAAGCAGCATCAGTAAAGGATTGTACTGCTGCGAAGTTTTTATTTGAGAATGTCGTGACACGATTTGGGTGCCCAAATATTTTAATATGTGATCAAGGTACGCACTTTGTCAACTAGTTGATTGCAGAACTCATGGAGGAACTCCAGATTCAGCATAGAAGGACAACACCTTATCATCCTCAAGAAAATGGATTTGTCGAATACATTAACAAAATTATGGAAAACACATTGACAAAGATTTGTAATGCCTAAAGATATGGCTAGGATCAAAAACTTTCAACAATATTATGGTCATATCGCACGACTTGTAAAAAATTGATAGGCCGAGATCCATTTTATTTGGTGTATGGACAGGAAGTTGTGATCCCTATGGAGTATATTGCCCTGATCTTAAGAATTGTTGCAATCACAGAAATGACAGATGTCGATGTTGTCAAAGAATATTTTCACAACTTGTGCAACTAGAAGAAGAATGTTTTCTCGCATGTTTTCATCAAAATGTTGAAAAACAAAGGAAAAAAGTATGGCATGATCAACACATTAAGAGAAAGCACTTTGAGGTCAGAGGACTTGTTCTTATGTATGACAACAAAATTTTCAAGCACCCAGGCAAGTTGAAAACACATTGGCTAGGACCATATATCGTCAAACAAATCACTAACGGAGGAGCAGTGAGATAGCGTAAGTTAAATGGAATACCTATCAGAGGACTGGTGAATGGAAATCAGTTGAATTTGTATCAAGATAGTTGTGACTTGGTCACATAAAAAAAGAGACATAAAAGAAGAAAAAGAGAGAAAAAGCAAGAATTGGAGCCTTTTATGCAATTAGTGTTCATAGACTGCTAAGACTGCCAAAGTAAGAAGAAAAGTCTCACAGACTTGGAGTCTATCATAGGAAAGAAATTCAAGGATAACACACTTATTATGTCGCAAGAAAAGGTTCTATGTCAAAGGCAAAAAACATGTCACAAGGAATGCGACGTTGTCGCAAGAAATACAAGAATCACAGATATGATAGTTGGATTTCATTCATTTAAAAAGTCTGAGATATTTTGGCATCATGATTTTTTGTCACATTTGTATTTATGGCAATAACTACCACTTGATGTGACAGCTAATCAGCGTCATGCATAGAATTTTCCTTAATTATTCGGACGATCCACCCATGTGATTGAAAGGAAGGATTCCTTTCTATTGATTACTCGCACATGTGAAGAACAACCGTGGAAAAATGTTGCAAACTATCAACCTTCACGCCCAAGTTCATTTAAGTATGTTTGCATGAGAGAGGAGTGATTGTTGTCTACAACTTCAAGAGCTGAAGAAAATTTTTTAGAGCATGGTCATTTTGATCTCTAGTGCTAGTACAACTATTCAATCCAAATTTGCAACTATTCAATCCATTTTGATCACCCATAGTAATCATGGAAGATATTGCAGCATATGTCCCACCACAACAATAGGTTGCTCCAATTGTTGAACAAGTTCCAGTCAGGCCATTATGAAAAACAAGTGCAGACCTACCAGGTCCATTAGGAATTTCATGGGGAAAGCACATAGGAAATAGAAAGTGAAAAGGAAAAGCAACGACACCACCAACACCACCACAAAAATGTGAGGAGCACAAAGACTCCAAAACCATAAATGTGTTTCCACCTTACATCCCACCAAGAAGCTCGGATGCACCAAAGGTCAAAATTCCAACCAAGTCACGAGCACCACTAGTAGAACCCATAGTACCAGAAGGAGTTAAGGTGTTGAAGAAAATTATGTCAAACCTACAGAAGTTATCCTTTGCTGACCATAATACGAAGAAGGATAAATATTTGGATAGGAATAATTATATGTTAATTGTGCAGGACACACCAGATTTTCCAAAGCGTTGGGCTCCAATGGAATGGACGAGCGGACTGGACCAGTCCGGATTTTTGTCGTTACTATACATGCCACACTTCAGCTGAAGTGCACAAGTGAATAACTTTGTGTGACAATTCATAGTATCATTTCATGCAGGATACCTTTGGATAGATGAAGCACACTATGTGGATGTCGAGCTCATCGCAGCGATCACATGCCTCCCGCTGGAAGGTATAGATCCAACGCCATATTTATAAAAAAACCAGGACATAGTGATGACAACAAGGATTAAGGACAAGTATGAATTGACTAGGTACAACAAAGGGTTCCTAATCTCTTCAATTAATGACTATAACTTTCACTTTGTTGCAAAGGTATTGGCCTATAAAATTTTGTGCAAGATGCGACCAACCCAGTGTACTATGGGTACGGTTGCACTAGTCGAACTCTGTGTAGAGGGAGTTCATATTAACTGGTCGCAATTCCTGTTGAATGAATTGTTAGAAGATGTCGCTGAGTCACAGAAATATGGTAAGCCTTTCCACTATTCTTGTTTTTTAATTTTTATTTCATTTATTTTCTGGTCCGACCCACCAAACTACCCAGCACTAGATCTATCAGTTTGTTGCAGAGGAGCCAGATAACAGAATCTCTAGTTCAAAAAGCATAAGAAAAACAGGAAGTGGGATAATAATATTGATTTTTTTATGCAGGAAGAGTCCCTGAGGTATTAGCTGCAGAAGAAGAAAAGACTTGTGGATGACACTGTTAAGCGGTTCTGCCAAATTATTAAGTTTCGGATCAACCCGCATTATGTTATGATACAGTCGCGACAAGACCCACAATGCCAATGGTTGGTGACACAATTTTTATTGACTTAAGAAGAAGTGGAATCTTTTAGTATCCCCAAATCATATTTCATAGATACTAACTCTAGATAAAGACTTGATGCATAAAATTGTCAAACTAGGTGCTAGGAAATTACTAGTTTTAACTAGAAGGACTCAAACTGAAAGGATTCTTCAAAAAATGAACTCGAAGCTATGATATTAATGTAATTTCATTGATATATAATCATATCATAATATAATCTCTGATATAATTTTTATACAAATTATTACATGAAAATTTGCATTCAATCATAGAGCTCTTGAGACTGGGCAACTATGGGAAATTGGTTGATACTTTTGCAAATAGGGAAACGGCTATGGAGAGAAATAAAGGAAACTTTTAGGAATGATAAATTAGCTTCCCTAACACATTTATATCATGGAACAATTATTTTTTAGAATCATCATCCACTAAAACCTACTCCCACGCTTCTGGGTCACCCAATCGTGAAAATATGAAGACTTTGTCAAATCCAATCAACCAGGGATTTTGGAATGGTACAAAGGAGTGGTATGACTGGTAAAAGGCATTAAAAAAAATTTCATATAGTCAATAACATATCCAGAGTGATCTAGGGTGGTTTGGGAAGAATTGGGAAAAACTAACAGTTTTGGCCTAGGGAGGCCCTGCGTAAAGAAGGTGGACCAAACAGGGTATGAACTCAAGTAAAACTATGTTTGGAGGTTGGGATGGATATTGGGGACGGTAAAAATCCTCCATCAACTTACATAATTAAAATTTTATATACAAAACTCTCATAATTATAAAAACTGTAAGCCTAGTTAAAGTTAACTAGTAAACTAGCTAGGGTGTACAATAATTCATGAATTTCGTATCAGAATGAAATAAGAGTTGCTAATATAGTTTAAAAGATATAAATACATCATCATTAATCATATAATATCCCTTAAAAATACTATAATGGACATTATATTTCTCCCATTACATTTTACAGTCAGATACCCCACTAGTTGGACACAAAAATCACTCATTATGTGCATTTAATCATGGCAGCTCTACGGGAAAAAACATTACTATAACATATAGATCAGAAAGAGTGATAATCAGCTACATAGGTTGATATTATATTGATGGGATCCTCCTTATCTCAAGTCACCTGCAAAAGAAGGGGAGAATAGGTGAAGAGGAGAGAGGGAATGAGAACCTTGGGGCGCATCTCCCAAGAAATGGAGGAAAACCACTCAGAAAAGAATCATTAGCTTCATCATAATAAACATACAAAACTGAGTAATGGAGCTCCCACTGTCTTTAAATAAACCTATGGTGACTTTTTGGGCAAGTCAACCACCTGTTGAGCAAGTTTCCCTTTCCAAAAACCTAACCCTAGCCATGAATTTTCCCTCCATGATGAAATTAGCATGTGTGAGACAAGAAATATGTTCCATTGTTATCCACCTTCATCCAATTTGGAAACTACACCCTCCTTGTCCCAAAGTTGTTGATTTTCCCTATGACAGATTTTCATGCACTGCTTGCTTTTGTCACTGACTCCAGAATGGAAACTGTGCCCTAGAGTTGTTGTTTTTCCTTATGACACCTTTTTTTTAACTATCTTATTTTGTGACTGAGTCTCCAAATGGAAACTGCGCCCTATCTTGTCCATATTTTCCTCTTTTGTGTCTGGCATCTTTTCTTGGCTTTTGTCAGTCCTATGGCATATTCTATTTCCTCCTTGGCATGTTGGCTTGCCCAAGTGGCCCTCATGTTAATGGAAACTTGTTTTCCTTAAAAATTACAAGAAATCAAACTTAGTATAATCCTTTTACATGATTATTTTAGCCAATTTCTCTAGGGTAATTAAATAACATCACTTAGAACCCCTAGGTGTCTATCATGGTCAACACTTTTATGGTGGTCAAAATGTGGAGATATGAAAGTCCTCCCCTCCCAATTCTACTTGTCCTAAATTAGAAGCACTCCAGAGTGCTGCAAGTTTTGTTTACCATGTCTCTGTTGCACCACTCTGATCATAGTCATTTCTTTGATGACCACTTCTCTTAACAAAATTGTCAACCCAGTTAAGGTAACTGAGTAGAATTCCTGGATCCCACTGCCTCCTCTATAAGGACCCAAATGTTACTTCCCCCTTTGGAAATATTCCATTCCCAAGAATTCCAAGGTCCCGTGGTTTTATCTGCCTCCTTCCAACCATCAGTAAAAAAACAAAATTTTATCGTTGTAGAGGATGAAAATGAGGTTGTGAATATCATACCACCATACTGGAAGTTCATCTCTATGCATGCCAAACTGAACATTTTTTAGACTCTCCCACCAAATATGGAATTGCTCAATGTGGGAACAAATCATATTGAGTCTCTCCACCATATGTAACTCAATGTGCCAGGAAGCATCGAAACATACATCATTTTTGTTCTCAAGGAACATGTGGTGATTCCCTATGGGGGTGCTCATCTCCAACATGTCTCTACTAATCCAATCCATGTAATTTTGTGTACACAATGAATCCAATGTATGCCATACATTTCTCATCTGATTCTCACATGATAAAACAATGCCATATGCATCTATGGGCTTGCTACAAATGCAAATAAAACTTCTACCCATGTGAGCCAATATTGCACACCCTTTAGTCTCCATCTATGTTATGTATCTGCCTATCCAATCCATGTGTGGATGAATAGCATCAAGTGGAAAAAATATGTGCCTAGGTTTCTGCTGAGAAGGTAATGGTGCATCCCTCAAGTCATCTTGAACACCTATGGGAGCCTCTTGCTCCTCATATGGTACCAACAAGGAAAAATCCTTCTCCCAATTTTCATCCCCACTTGATGTGGTTGAAATAGGAGTGTGAGTAGACTTATGAATCATCTCTTTGCAATACTTATCCACCCATATTATGGCTGCATCTTCTTCATCACTGGTTGATCCAACCAATGTCGGTTCATCTGACTCTTCCATGGAGAAGAGACTCTTTCTAGAAAACAACTCTAGTTTTCTCTGGAAAAGATCAAGTGCTTGGTTCTCTTCAAGCTTGTCTGCACAGTCCTCAAGCACATGAAAAACTAAATGCATCTCATTATCCACAATCTCATTAGATTCCTCCATATTATCTGGAATGCAATCGGCCTTGTGAAGATGGTTGAATGGTGTGTAGGAGGGTAGGTGAAATATTTACAACTCCTCATGAAGTTGCTCTATATACATCATGGACTCTTGGAGTGCATATTGAGTGATCTTCAAGGAATCTTGGGTGGTAAATAATTCTTATGTGAGCTTGTAATTCTCCTCTTCATCCTTCAAGCATGCTCCATGCAACAACTCAATAAGCTCAAGAAAATTGTCTCTATCAGAAAGCAATTGGAGAAAAATACCTCTGGTGCATTTCATGGCTTTCTAAAACTTCTCCATGTCTTTTCCATGGAATATTTCTCCTCCAACTTCCAATAGAGGTTTGTCATCAATGCATGGGCTCCATGCAGTATGTGTAGGGCCTCTTTGATATTTCACTCACCCATCTTTAGTGATCCTAAAAGGAAATGAGGTGTTGGCAAATGAACCTCTTCTTCTTCTCTGCAACTACCTTGCAGTAACTTGTGCTTCTCTTCATGAATCTTTGTTTCTTCTTTCTCACTTGCAATACTAGAGGGTTCATAGCTCTCCTCAATGATGATAGGGAAATGTGAATTCTTACCAATTTCAAGCCTCACTTCTGATGTGGCTGCAACTTCATATTGTTGCAAGAGATTACAAAAATATGAATTGTGTTCCTCCCTTTGCATCATATTTTTTTCCTTCATATTTCCTAGTTCACACCCAGTTAGTGGGGGCTTGTCTTCCACCTCATTAGGAAGTTCAAATGATGATTTCAGATATGATATTTGTTATTCTTTTGGATATGATCCAAAATATCCCTTATCATCATTTACAAAATCACCCTCCTTTGCACTGATTAGGTGTTCACCAACAGAGAAACTAGGAGTGAATTATTTTTCCTCACCATTGTCCTTCATTCTGCAGTCCTCATAGGCAAGTGTAATCTTTTCAATATCCCATGAATCAGATGGCTACAAATAATCATATTTTTTGAAAAAATAATATCCCTCATCATACATATTCTTCATGTTACCCTCTTCATGTAAGGGTACTATGGTGGCCTGCTCCTCCACCAAATTTTTTGGTTCACACCCAAGCGGTGTGGCCTTGTCTTCTTCTTCTTTATGTGGCTCCAAAGGTGACTGTAATTCTGATTTGTAATATCCCTTTGGATCTGATCCAAAAGGTGTCTCTTCACCCATACATGATCCAACATCCTTATCAGTGATCTGCATATCACCCACAAAGAAATTGGAAGTGCCATTCATTCTCCACACTACCAACAACCAGTTTTTTTACTGTTGGGTCTTCATCTCCACATGGATTCTCTTCATCTTCTTTCAAGAAGCTTGATGTTTCTCCATATTGAGTGGTACTCAGTTCACAACTCTTGGAAACTCTTCTTAAAGAGAACCCAAAAAATATCATAATTCTTGAAGATGTAGACAGCTTTGAAGGATCTTCCCTCTTTCCTCCTCTTTTGGCTCCAGGTGGCAACCTTCTAGACTCCACTTCCTTTCACGCTTCATAAATCATGTGTGCAGTCCTTTTCAAGTTTGTCCAAAAGAATGGATCTCTAAATATCTTCTATATCTCAAGATTACAGTACTCTCGAAAAGACAAGACCTCACTTATATCTTCTTTCAAAGCATAGTATTCCATGGAATACTAGAAGGGTTCCTCAGAGTTCCTTCCATTGAACATTTGGCCATCGATGCTTGTATATTTCTTCCAAACGGATTCATCATAAGATGGGATCTATAAATCATCAATATAAATCCTACTGCATCTACTTGAGCTACTGCATGAGGGCTCTTCATATCCTTCTTCCTCAGACTGCTCAAGGTCTTCTTCAATCATTGGTAGGAGACTCGTGGTTGCAACTTGACTTACTGATATGAAATGTTAGTTAATGGAGAGAATTATTTCCATAGGATGAGCCAAGGAAAGATCTATGATACCACTTTAATATCCCTGAATCATATTTCATAGATACTAACTCCATACAAAGACTTGATGCATAAAATTGTCAAACTAGGTGCTAGGAAATTACTAGTTTTGACTAGAAGGACTCAAATTGAAAGGATTCTTCACAAAATGAACTCAGAGCTCTGGTATTAATGTAATGTCCATGATCTGTAATCAGATAAGAATATTACCTATGATATAATTTTTGTACAAAATATTACATGAAAATTTGCATTCAATCAGAGAGCTCTTGAGACTAGGCAAATATGGGAAATTGGTTGATACTTTTGCAAATAGGGAAATAGAATATGGAGAGAAATAAAGGAAACTTTTAGGAATGATAAATTATCTTATCTAACACATTTATATCAGGGACCATTTATGTTTCGGAATCAACATCCACTGAAACCTACTCCCACGCTTATGGGTCACCCAACCATGAAACTAGGAAGACTTTGTCAAATCCAATCAACCAGGGGATTTGTCATAGTAAAAAGGTGTGTTCTGACTGGTAAATGGTATTAAAAAAAGTTTCATACGGTCAAGAACATATCCGGAGTGATCTGGGGTTTTTTGGGAAGAATTGGGAAAACTGACAGTTTTGGCCCAGGGAGGACCTGTGTAAAGAAGGTGTTTGAAACAGGGTACGGCCTCAACTAAAAATATGTATGAATATTTGTATGGATATTGGTGGCAGTAAAAAACCTCCAAAAAATTACGAAATTAAAATTGGATATACATAACTCTCATAATTACAAAAATTGTAAAACTAGTTAAATTTAACTTGTCAACTAGCTAGGGTGTACAATAATTCATGGTTTTCGTATCAGAATGAAATAATAGATGCTAATGTAGTTTAACATAGGTAAATAAATAATCATTAATAATATAAGAACCTTTAAAAATCCTATAATGTACATTATATTACTCACATTACATTGTACAGTTAACTACCCCACTAGTTGGCCACAAAAATCACTCCTTATGTGCATTTAATCATGGAAGATATACAGGACAGAACCTTACTATCACATACAGATCAGAAAGAGTGAGAATCAGATATATAGGCCTATATTATCTTGATGGGATCCCCATTATCTCAAGTCACCTACAAAATAAGGGGAGAAGAGGGGAAGAGGAGAGAGGGAATAAGAACCTTGGGGTGCATCTCCCAAGAACCTGAGGCACAAAAATCAACAAGGAAGCCCTAGATTCATCAACCTCAACATAATAAACATCCAAAAATGAGTAATGGATCTCCCACTATCTTTAAATAAACCTTTTGTGACTTGTTGGGCAAGTCAACCACTTGTTGAGCAAGTTTCCCTTGCCAAAACCCTAACCCTAGCCATGAATTCACCCTCCATGAGGAAATTAGCATGTGTGAGACAAGAAAGATGTTTCCATGTCATCCACCTTCATCCAATTTGGAAATTTTGCACTCCTTGGCCTAGAGTTGTTTATTTTCCCTATGACAACGTTTCCTGCACTGCCTGCTTTTGTCACTGAACTCCAGAATGGAAACTGCGCCCTAGAGTTGTTGCTTTTCCTTATGACAACTTTTTCTGAATTGTATGTTTTTGTGACTGAGTCTCCAAATTGAAACTATGCCCTAGCTTGTCCATAGTTTCCTCTTTTGTGTTTGACAATTTTTCTTGGCTTTTGTGAGTCCTATGACATATTATATTTCCTCCTTGGCAAGTTGGCTTACCCAAGTGGCCCTCCTATTAATGGAAACGTATTTTCCACATAATTAATTGCATGATAATTAAAAATGACAAGAAATCAAACTTAGTATAATACTTTTACATAATTATTTTAGCCAATTTCCCTAGGGTAATTAAATAATATCACTTAGAACCCCTAGGTGTTTATCATGGTCAACATCTTTTTGGTGTTCAAAATTTGGGGATATGACAAATCCATTATCCAAGAATGACTGCAATAATGGCATCTCCCTGTTCCATATGACCAAATAGTAGATGAATACCCGGACCAAGACAACCCACCATCGCAACAACATAAAGATCAAGAAGGGGACCCACAAGCAAATGTGCAAGATACCAACCTGGCCCGGAGTGGCTCAAGCGTAACTCCCACGGATCCTGTCGTGGGAGATAAAAGAAAATAGGAAGAAATAAAGAAGGCGGAGTCCAGACAAAAGAAAATAAAGGCTGACAAAACCACCAATACCATCATTAACCTTGATGGGGAAGACTTTACGATCTTAACTAAAGCACTGACAAAAGTTGTGCATATAAGTTTTAAGAATATAGATAAGAGACAGACAGAGCTAACAAGAATTATTACTGATCTGCTGAAAGGACTATGCAAAGCTATTGAAGAGGTTATAATCACAGTAGATTATATGACTCAAAGAACTAAGTCACAAGATGTACCTGGAACTTACGAAGAGCAGCAACCTGAGATGCCAATTTCGGTTCCACCAATCAGAGTGCAAGTGTCAGGAAAAGTACTTGATTTGGGAACCTCAGAATTCAATGATGTGGCCAAAGGCATAGGGTAGATAACAATAGACTTTTCGCAAATGTGCATGAGTGAAGTATATGCAATACAAAATGTCGTAGTCACATAAATGAAAGTTAGAGCAGGCACCTTAATTTAGCAGGCAAAGATAGAAAATATAAGTGTTAATAAAATGAATAAAACAATGCAAGAGACGGAGAAAAATGCAAAAACATGGGAATAAAATAGGCTTAGGCTCGACAAGGTTGTAACTATTACATGCACAAACTTCACTAACGAAGGAATTATGGAAGACATGTTTGTGGAGGCGAAGGTCATTCAACTTGGCGAGATAGTAGACGAACTTCACAAAATGGTCGCAGAAATTGAAGTATAGATAAAACCAAGCACACCCCCACAGGTTTTGGAGGAGCGAAGAAAAGCAACAACAAAAGCTGTGAAGAAGATATAAGAGGAAAAAGAATTATGTGTTAAGGCTGTTAACCAAGTCTTTAAGGCTTGCAAAGCATTGATAGATGACGCAGAATTAGATAAATTCATAGAGGAGCTGCGAACATTTGAAGAAAATATGAACCAAATGAAGAATACGATGAAAAAGATGCCCTTAGCAAAAAAAATGGCCAAGGCGACATAAATGAAGAAATTGCAGCAGCAGGTTACAGTGTTGTGCACACAATAGCAGGAAAGAACTAAAAAAGTCATAGAATTTCAGACTGAAGCTAAAAGAATTACAAGCATTATTTAGCCTATACATAAGAAGGTACGTCAAGTAGCAGAATTGGCAGAAAAGGTAATGTTGGAACATGTCAATTCTGACCTTGTGGATAATTTTAATAAAACAAAGGAAGATGTGCAACATGAGGCAGAGAAAGTAGTGAAAATATTGCAAGATTTTCAAAGTAGAGTCGATACAAGTCAAGAAATGGAACAATAGCTTCGGATGGCTCAGGAAGAGCCACATGTGAGTGTTGGGGGCTTGTTGGGCCTAGGGAAAGATGGGAAAAATTCAGTTAGAATTATGCCCAAGTACGAAAAGAGTCGGGTCGCAAGAAGGAAAAGGAAGCAGCGACAAAAGTAGAGAAGGAAGAACAAAAGAAGGAAAAGGAGTTGCGACAGAAGTAGTTGCGGAAGGAAGGAAAAGGTAGTAGAAGTAGTATGGGAGAAAGATGTGACATAGGAGGAACATAAGTAAACAAAGAAGAAATATCTAAGGAAAGAAGCAACCGAAGAGGAAGCTATGACAACAGAATAAGATAGTGCGTGATAGAAGAGAAGCCACGATAGAAGGAAAGGATGCAACAAGGAAATATGCAATGAAATAAACCATGTCAAAAGGCATGTAGTGGTGCAATGGATGGAAAGAGACAATTCAGAAACATCATGGGTACGAGGTCGGCTAGAGTCAGTGGAGATTCATTGGAAGTTACACGTATGAAAGCATCTTTGTAATTCAGTTCGTTAGTGCCTACTGACATGTGTCGCTAGAATAGGAAAGACAACTTTTTCGCTAACTGTATGAAGTCGCTTGAGAGCGACATGTAAGAGTCTATAAAAGGAGCAACCTAAGTTGTATGCGAGTTAGCTCCTGGTAAATTAGCTACAAGTCATGTGTTAGATTTTGTAAGTTGTGTTATCTATTAGTTTCCTAAGTGTGTTGAGTCATAGAGAGGAGTCGAAGAATCTACAACTGAGTGCGCAGAAGTGTATAAGAGATTGAAGTGATCCAGGCTATGTGCGAATTGGAAATATATTCAAAGAGGAATTTGAATCGATCCAGGATGTGTGTGGATCGTCAGTAGAGACAAGTAGAGAAATAATAGTGATAGAAGACCAGAGAGCATGAGAGGAGAAAGGAGTCTTTATAGATAAGAGGGAAAGATATAGAACAAAGTCTGCAACTTAGTGCGCGGACAAAAGGGTGCCATATATTTCTCATGCCAGATGAAGAGCGCATTTGTGGTTTTTCCAGGATGGTTTTCCACGTTAGATACTGTGTCGAATGTGTGAATGATGAATGTGTTTGAGACACATATATATGTTGTTGGAAATAAATTTTGATGTTTTAAGTGTTGATGTATTTACTTTGAATGAGTTTAGATATTTGTCGCACTGTTATAGTTGAATGTATCTATGTTACATCAGGATTATTGTTATAATACATGCAAAAGGATGAGTTGTGTCGCAGATTAAATGTGCATAATAAGTATAAATATTCCACCCACCAACTTCGATCGAGCACCTTGGTGGAATACCAAGGGACGATAAATCCCCCACCCAACTGCGGAAACCTGGTTCTACTAGTTACCCATAGAAAGATATCTCAAGTGAGATTGCATCTGCGTCGCAGGTGCTGTCGACTGAGCCTCTCTATCGGGTTGATATCTTGGGATTTTTTGTGTGCAAAGGAGGGACTAAACCTGGGTCGAAGAGAAATGACACCAACAATCAACCCATAATACAATTAATTGACATCAAACTCATTCCATCATGAGAAGCAATAGTCTTTAAAAAGATTGATTCACTCTATCATATGCCTTAGATAAATACATGTTTAG
Source organism: Pseudotsuga menziesii (assembly GCA_001517045.1). NCBI lineage: Eukaryota > Viridiplantae > Streptophyta > Pinopsida > Pinales > Pinaceae > Pseudotsuga > Pseudotsuga menziesii. Next base: position 170,059 of record LPNX010564582.1, on the reverse strand, counting down.
AACAATATTTGAGATCTTGTTTGTTTAACCGATTCTACGAATTATTATGTTAATCCAAAAACATCATGTATCTTTCTATTGTATAGAAATCTAAATTGTTCTTTCAAAACAAAGTTAGAAATAATACCTTTCAGTATGTTAGCAATATTTTTGGAAATAATTTTGTAAACTAGATTATGTAAAGAAATAGGTTGGAAATATTCAAAAGTGTCATAGTTTCATTTCTTAGGAATAAGTTATAAAAGATAGTTTTTAAAGGCCCCATTTTTTTCCCAAAATCCTAGATTATGCCACTACTTGTAGCAAGTGTTCCTTTAGGAGGTCGTAAAAGGCCAAGTAAAATTACACAAATAATCCACTCATACTATATTTTTTTCCCATATTGAATGAGAGCAATGCAAACTTCAACTCTAAAAGAGTAACTTTAGCTTCCAGGTCCCTATTTTCTTCTCCATTTCTAAGAGTAGGAAAAAGACTCTGAATTTGCATAATCTCCCTAATATTGGCATTCCCAAAATTTTGGGGAAAAAAAAATGATTTCTTACAACAATTGAAATCTCTTTGAAAGTGCTTAATTGATAACCATTATTATATATGATGCCCCATATAGTATTTATATCCATCGACCTATGATTGGCATAATACTAAAAAAAATTAATATTATTGTCACCTTCATTTATCCAGAATGATTTACTTTTGAGTATTTGTTTTTCTTCTTCCTTAGCTATAAGGTCCTTTTTATTTCTCTCTGAATCCTTTAATGGTTGATATTCCTCTTTTGAGAAGATCGCAACTGCATTATTATAAAAAAGCTCTGGAATCTCTTCTTCCATTTTTTAAGGTCTTTTGGAGAATTGAAGAAAACTTTATTTTGTCACCCTTTCATCACACATTGATTCTCTTGAGACTATTTGTGAATTTTTGCATTGTAGAGTCTCATTCACTATAGTCATCTGGATTCCAAGTGTTGTTGGAATTCTTATATAGCATATTATAATATTTTGCACTTAATAAGTTGTAATTTAATTTGTGTTTTCCTACCAAAAATAGTAATGGACACAATTGTGCACAAATTCTGTAAAATAACCATGTGTGTGCGTGTGTGTGTGTGGTGGCGCTCTGTATGGAAAATACTGGGTTCATTGAAATCTAATATTACTCTCTGACTGGATTTCTGTAATAGGATATTATATTGGGATAACCTACAAAAAAGGGGATGTCAAGGCCCGAGCATTTGTTTCTTGTGCAAAACAAATTATGAAGAGATATCTCATATTTTTTTCTCTTGTTCATATGCAGATGATGTATGGAATGCATCTACAAATAAGATATACATGAGATACAAATGCACCAACTCTACAATAGAACAAAGATTCAACTTAGTAGTGGTGGCAGAATCTCATGGCGAGTGAATACGTTGCCTTCCGCCCATCTTTCATCCATGGAATTTGGTGGGACAAGAATTCATCCATTTTCCAAAATTGATGGATCCATCCTGAAGTTGTGATCTCTCTTATTCTGCAATGGATAATTGAACACAAGGTTACTCTAAATCCTACTAAAATAAGAACTATGGTGGCTTTGAAAATGGAAAAAAAGGATTCCTTGGGAATTCTTCGACAGGGTGAGCCAAGGCCACCCCCCACTAGGAGACTTAGGAATTGTATTATTCTTGTTAGATAAACACAAATTCAGAATTAAGCACGATCCAGAACAATGCTCAAACAAGAAAGCAAAACTTGTTGTGTTGTGGAATGTCCTAAGAGTGGTCTAGTCAAAACAGATTTTACACCTACAATTATTCAGAGGCTCAAAGATGGTAACTGATTGGGATACCAATAAAATCCATATTGCAGCTCCACATTTGCAACACTTACTCTCAGCAATCCAGACCCTGCATTGGGTTTTTGTATCCACCTCCTTTGCTTATGTTTATAGAGAAATCAACATAGAAGTAGATGAACTTTCTAAACAATCTTTAGCTATGATTTTAGGAGTCATTGAGATCCAGGAAGAAAGAGAAGGAATAATCAGTGAGACTATTATGCTAACATAAATAGTTGAAGATGCTTTCAAAGAATAGAAAAGAGAATGGAAATCTAAGGATCTATCTTTTTATGCTAGAATTTAAGAGTGATCAAGACCATGATGGTCAATTAGTAAAGTTTTTGAAGAAGTGAAATGTATATATTTTTTGGGATAGACTATTTGAGATAGCCTGATAGTGTTGTATCAAGCAAGATGACAAAGCTTATGTATGTAAGTCAATTTGGACAATTAGTGTTATTTCAAAATGAATAAAAGGATGTTTTCTACGAAATATATATATATATATATATATGGTCAATCTCCAATTGTGAGCACCGAATCACTCAGGAACCAAATTGATTACAAGAATCAACTTGCTGATTACATGCACAAATCTAGAAGGACTTCTATAACCTGCACAAGCACCAACTTGTTGACTTTAGGCACTGACCTGAATGGATATCAGTATTTTTTGTGTAAGAACCCACCCACAATGTTTAGGCAGCAACCTGATTGAAGATTGTAATCTCCTTTTCATGTTCTTCAGCTCCGATTGAATGGAAGCACCAACTCCCAATTGTATTGTCCAACACCAACTAGAAGGAAGCAATGAATCCATATTGTATTTTTCGACACCAACTAGAAGGAAACTACAACTCCCTTTTTTATTCTCCAGCACCATCTGGAAGGAAGCTATAACTCCCTTTCCTTTCCCTTTCCTACCTTCATGAAAATACTACATGAGTATCACAAACTGATATCTACGTTTATCTTATATATGGTTTGTGTCCATTCTGATGTGAATATGCTATGATAGGTGTTGTCTTTGATCTGCATCTTCACCTTCTGTAATATGTGTCTTAACAGTCTGAGATACGGTAGCTTGATCTTCCACCAAATATGGAATTATGATGAAATAAAATCTCGTGAGAGCTTAATAGTAATCAATATAAACCAGTTGATCCGATATCCACCATTTGTGGCATTCCTACAACCTATAAACATTAGGTCAATCCACACCATCAGATATAGTAATTTAACTCTCATCTATTGATCCTCCTCTGGCTCTCAAACAAAACCGTGACTCCATGGTTTGGGAATCTAAACTTATGTTAGTACATAGAATTGACACTTTTACTAATTCACAAAATTTTCCTTATTTTTCCTTTGACTAATTTTTCCATTCTTGTCCATAACTAGCAATATCTAGCTCATGGACATTGTCAAAAAAACCATCTAGGAAATTTCAAACCATGAAATCCCAAGCACATTTTATCAAATGCTTTTCATGTGAACTATGATTTCTTCCTATAGAGTATGACATTGACCCATACATCCCCAATGTTGTAAGCAAGGGCATTGATACAACAATGTAACATCCGCATCCAACATTTTAACCACCAGATGGGTATCTCTGAATACTAACTTTAAAATTGCATCCCATAGAGGCCAACATTCTTATTTGAAACTTATTTAACCTCCCACAAGTGACATAAATTAAGGAATGCATGTGCAAGTGAAGAAATTAAAACGTATCCAAACAACAACTAAATTTACAAGCATAGCATGAATAATATAATGATTTTCATAACATAAAACAAACATACATTTTGCATATTCATAGACAACAATAAACACTTATCTTTTAAATGAAGAAGATACAAGAATTGGCTTTGTGAGAGTGATTTTACACCCAACTATGGGTGTATGCTTCATATACTACACCAATATGGGCTGTGACGTTGTGACCAGGAAGAAGGAAACAACTACATGCTTCTCTTTCTATAAGACCAACCCATTTTATCTCATGTTAAGTCAAACCACCATAGAGCATTACATGCATCTAATTCATGCATCATATCCATGGAACTCTTTTCCATTTCCCCACATAATGCACAAACCCTCGAAGCACCCTCCCCTTACAGTGCTCTTGAGTGTGTGCAAAAAAAGTCCTCCTAGTTGCCTTTGGGAATTGTCTGTAATATCAATACTTAGATTCTCAAGCATCCAAAGAGAAACAAGTGTATGCTTGTTGAGGGTTTGCTAACTTGTCTATCCTCTATACTCACCTACAACCATCATTCCTTACTCTATTATCTATAATCTCCTCCTCACAATGTTGATTTTGGCCAATTTCTCAATCTATGGAAACGAATAGAACAATATGAACTACATAGAGAATGAGCATATGCATAGAAAGTGAGTGATAGAATCAACAACAAGGAGAGAAATTGATGAAAAAATAGTTAACTTACTTTTGACCATAGAATGTATGACCCTTGCAATCCTTATAAGAATTATACTCATCCCATGCTTCCATAACTATGTGAGAAAGACTAGTTTCCACAACCTATCATATGCATTCAATGGTTGGTTTTAAAAAGTCAAGAGAGGTAAATGGCTTATTTATGGAACGTGGTAGAAAATATATGAGTTTTAACACTTGCACTTGGAAAAAAAGAATTTACTTTCCCATAGGGCCCCCTCTCCTCCTCTCCTCTAGTGGAATCATAGCCAAGGAAAAATTTAAAGATCTATAATTTTCTCAAATTGTAGAAACCTTGGCAAATATTACTATTTCTTAAATGTGCTTCCATAAAATGTTTGGAAAGTTTTTTATTAAAATATCCAAATTTCTAAGGATTTTATATAGTTTTAGGGAAAATATGGTGATTTTTAGAGAAAAAAATTTATCCCATGGAATCTAGATGGATTATTTAAAAAAAAGGCCAATTGGTGATTTTTTGGGGGAAAAAGGATCAAAATATAGCCCATGGGAAAAATGTTTCCCCTAAAATTTTCCCTAATCATAGCCCCTTTAGTGCTCTATGCACAACCATCTTGGACCATTATATTATATTCCAATATAATATTTACATGGCATTAAGTCATCATGGAAAGCCTACCACATGGCCCAAATATGGATATTTGCATCATAAATGCCTCATCATTGACCAGTCGAACTTTGTCCTTGATCTCCACTCTAGGAATCCTAACATATTTACATCACTTTACATAATTTGATTTAATACATTCCAAGGGTCAAAACTAGGGTATTACTATTGTGACTATTCACTTCATGATAACAAACCATCACACTTATTTAATGACCTTTTTTCTTGTTGTATATCATTCATATCATAAATTAAAGGATGAAGATGAAGTTGTAGAAAGAAGAAAAGGCAAAATTTGAAAGTTGACATACAACCTCTAAATGAAAATATCATAATATAAAATTGATGACGAAGTTGACATTTACACAACTTGGTAGGACATACTTGTCATTTAAAGAAAAAACAAATATAAAATGAAGATGAAAATAACTTACAACTTGCACTTCAATGTCTCAATCATGAAATAAGCACAAATTTTGAAACTTTTAAAAATCTATGAACCACAATTTGAATGAGACATACAATATTCAACTAATGTTTTTATTACAAAGGACTTGGCATTCGATGAATACATAGATAATTTTCACATACCAAAATCAAAAGGCACAAGTGAAAGAAAACCTAATAAGAGACAACTTCATCATTTCAAATTTGAGGTCGAGTATACAATAATAACATGTAGTGGGTATGTTCATACATTTTCCTTAATAAATGTCATTATTTTATCACTTTAGCTAAAATACAATGGATGAAGAGAAAGTCCCTTCTTTAGAATAAACTAGTTGCACCGGGAGTAGCGAGGTGCTTACAACCCAGTATGTGGAATATGTTGTCATGTTTGTCACGCAACGTTTCTCATGTCAGCTCGTAACTGATCAAAACTATAAAGTAATTAAAAAATCCATGTCGTCTCATAAAATAAAAATTAAATTAAACTAGCATAGATCCATCTTAAATCCGAATCTATTAAGCACAGAAAGGGATCCAATCTCTTGAGGTGTAAACATTTTCTTAATGGGTAAAGAAATTAGGATAAAAAAAAATTACACATCAATAAATGGGATCCCCCTTGGTGCTTAATAGATTTGGATTTAAGATGGGTCGATGTTGGTCATATTGTTTGTAAGAAGTAATGCATCTTATTAATAATCAAATATAGAACAATGCATTGGTCAAAATATTTAAACCTACTAATATCAATCAAATATAGGAGCACATGATCCCAACCTCCCATCCCCCATCTATGTTTGCATTTATCTTAATTGCATCGAGATTGTGCTTACAACCTAGTATGCGGGAGATGTATAACATTACACATAACAAACTAATGTTATGTGCACCGAGAGTAGCAAGGTTCTCACAACCCAGTATCTGGGAGATGTGTAACACTACACGTAATGAACTCACACTATGTACCAAAAATAAAAATAAAATAAAAAAGTATTTTATTTATTTATTTTTATGTAGGCTCATAAAATAAAATAAATAAATAAAAACTGAATAAAAAATAATTAAAAAAAAATCATATTCGCTCATAAAATAAGAATGTAAATCCAAATAAAATGTCATTGAAAAAATAACACCCCAAGAAATTGGATTCCTCTCAGTGCTTGATAGATCTGCGTTTAGGATGGATTTATGTTGGTTATAATATAATTAGACACATGTACAATTTATTCTAAGTTATTTATGGTTATAGTTATATGCATCTTTGGCTTATAAATCGAGTCCAACTTTCTACAGGAAAAAGGCAAAAACCCATATCAATACAATTGTGTGAGGTTCCCTATTGGAACACACTACTAGAACTATTACATCATGGGAAAATATGTATCCTGCCACCTAGATGCATGAGTATCATCTCATAGGAGTTGTACTTGCCAAATAATTAAAGACAATTATGTTTCTCAAATAGTACTTGCCAATTGTAAAATTATATACATAATCAATGAAAATATAAAAAAAAATATTATGTACTAACCTTATCCAAGAAATTGAATGCTTACTTACCTCATCCAAGAAACTATCATGCACAAGATTGTCGACCCATAACATTTATGTGCACAATGGGAGCATCAATTAGGATCAATTGAATTGGAACTAAAATGGCCAATATGGCTAGATGTTATGGCCTATCTAGAGTCAATAGTGTGGCATGAAGGGCCTACCTAGGTAGTATAACATCATTTATAGATGGATCTCGATGGGATGTTGTGAAAAATATGTTATTTTGCAGTACATTGTGTAGCATGGTGGATATCACAATACTAGTCACATGGATATTGTTTGCAAGTTGAGATGATTAGGGTGTTCGACTAAACAACTTTATTTCCAAAGAGGTCAAACACCTTAAGTAACTGCTCAGACAAAGAGAACACTGATTAGCACACAAATGTTTTAATGTGGTTAAAATCCTTGGAGAGGGAAAAAATCCATGACCCCAACCAAATAGCTTCTTGAAGGAATATATTAAAGAAAAAGGAAAAATATTTTACATATGAATTTCTCATAATCAATCATAAATCAAATGACCCTCCATTATCTTTAAATAGATATCATGAACCATTCAAGAGTTAAGACACAAATCAATATTTGTCAAGATTGAGGTGAAGATGTATCATTGGATCACTCTATGTCTAGAACATATCATGATCATTAGATTACACAAGTACACATGCATACTAAAGAAACACACTTTACCTAAATACACATTATACCAAGTTGAAATTAACTAACTCCTAGGTGTCCAAATATCCTAACATCATCCCTTAAGAACAACATGAGATAGGATTGAAGGATTTACAAATGTGACACAATAGGATAATGAAGGAGGCATCAAATCCTATCCTTCCTCAGTGAAAAATACATGAACGCCTCACATAAATAAAGTTTAGAAAACTTTGTTTTTATAAGAGGCTTTGTAAAGATGCTTGCAACTTAATCATCTATAGGTAAAATAGCACTTTGAGAATGTGATCCTGAATAATTTTCAAATGAAGTGCATTTGTAGCTAAATGTGTGTTATGTTTTGATGTTGAACTAGATCTTTGGCGAGCTTGATGGCACTTGTATTGTCACACCAAAGCGTAGTCATATACTATTGTTGGAATCCAAACTTTGACAGGATTTTTTGAAGCCAAAGCGTTTCTTTGCATGCATTAACTGTGACTTGATACTTTGCTTCTACTAAAGAAATAGCAAGAACTTGTTGTTACTTACAATCCTAGATGATAGGTCTAGAACCAATACTGAAGACATAAGTTGCAATAGACTTCCAATCATCAAGGTTGTCAGCCTAATAGGAATCAATGAAGACAACCAACAAAGGAGTCCCCCTTGAACTATAATGTATCCCATACTTATTGAACCTCAAATATTTTTATCTACTTTCTAATTACTTTCATGTGGTTTTTTCATATATTAGGAAACGAGACCAATAGCAAAGGAAATATCAGAGGAGGTATGAGTCAAGTACAAAAAACTGCCAACTAATTAAAGATACAAGGGGACATCTACTTTGGGTGTACTCTAGGTGGTACTAAGTCTAACTCCAGACTGGAAGGGGGATGGAGCTAGTTCACAATACCCCACATGAAAGCAACAAACAAGGCCACAAGCATACATAGACAGAGAAAGAAAATTTCTTCTTTGGTTTGTAAGAATTGGAGGCCAAGAAAATAATAAAAATGTCCTAAGTTGATCATTTCAAATCTCTTATTAAGGATGGATTTCACATGGGTTTAAATTTCAGGGTCAGTACTGGTGAGAATAAGGTCATCAACATATGAAAAATGATTATGAGATGGTTTCCTACTTTCTTGGTATAGACATTGGGATCAAAATGACATCTAGAAAAGTCAGTGTTAAGAAGAAAGGCATTTCAGCATACCGAGCTCACAGAGTTTGGTTAAGACCATAGGTTGGAATCATTATGGTGAAAAACAAGGTTGGAGTCATTATGAACATATCCATGACGTTGTTCCGTGTAAATTTATTCTTGCATATACCCATGCAAGAAGGTGGATTTTAAATCCATTTGATGGATATCCCATTTATGTGAAGAGACAAGGGCTACAACAAGGTGGATGGAGTTCATTTTGGTGATAGGAGCAAAGGTTTTGTTGTAGTCAATCCCTTCAACTTGAGAAAATCCTTTGTCAACTAACATTGGCTTAAGTCTTTCAACAATTCCATTTGTTGCATACTTAATTCTATACACCCATTTGCATTTGACAAGTTTTATTCCTTTCAGAAGACATACAAGATCCAAAGTATTGTTCTCCATTAAGTAACAATATTCTTTGTTCATTGTTGCATACCAATTTGGAAGGAAATAAGCTTCTACAAAAAAATTTGGATCATGAATCTCTAAAACTTGAGGCAAAAGACAAGAAGCTCACTAGAACTATGAACATGTTTGACGTTGATCTTTGGGATCACTAACAATATCACCAGTTGCTTCACATGTTGTATAAACCCATTTAGGAAGCGATGGTGCTAGTCTAGGTTCATGTTCAATGGACCCAACTAGAGGAAAGTGAGCAAGAAAAATGGATTTTTTACCTTATTATCATCATCTAAAGAAGAAACCAGAGTAGGTTCACTAGCATAGTAGTTGGGAGTAAAATATGGCACAATCACTGAAGATGGATTGCAAGCCAAAGATGGCACAAACACCAAATTAGGCTCGTTGGCCAAGATATTTCATCAAATTTAACATCTCTTCTAATAATAATTTCATTGGAATTAGGTTGAAGAAGTTTATAACCTTTTCTATCTTTAGAATATGCAAGAAAATGTGTGTTATCACTCCTAGGTTGTAATGCTTTCCATATTTCATCAAGAATGTGAGCACATGCTTCACTACCAAACACATGAAAGTATCTTACATCTGGTTTAATTTTACTCCGTGTTTCTTCTGATGTTATATCTTTTAAATCCTTTGTGGGAGTGTGATTGACTATTTAATTGGCACAATTAATGACTTCCACCCAAAAATGAGGACTTAATCCCTTAGATCGGATCACATAATTTTCCATTTCTTTTAATGTGTGATTATTTCTCTAAGAAAAAACATTTTAATTTGGCGTGTATGGAATAATATGTTGCATTTGAATGCCCCTCTAAACCTGGTAAAATGGTTGTATCTTGGGAAAACAAAAACCTTTTCAAGTGAAACAAAAAACACTTCCAATTGAAAGAAGTGCTTTGTACATAATGGAACAAAACTTTTCGAGTGAAACAAAAAACACTTCCAACTAAAAGTAGTGCTTTGTACATAATGGAACAACTCCCTCAACCCATAAATGCACAAGAAATAGCAAAATCCAGAAATCCTCAAGATATCGATTAACAATGAAAGTGGATCTTCATAAGTTCTTTGATACCATGTTTAACTGAAATGGGATATTTCCACACATGTTGAACACGTTAAGCAACCACTCACACAAACATATCATAGATCAACACATAGATGTTTTTGCATGGTTTAAAACCTCAAAGGGGGAAATAATCCACAACCCTAACCAAATAACTACTTGAGGATATAAATTAATGCAAGAGGAGAAATAATTTGTATATGAGTTTCTCAAAGAAAATGAGCCCCCATGCTCTTTAAATAGAGATCATGGACCATTCAGATGCTAAGACACATATCAATATATGTTAATATCGAGGTGAAGATGAATCGTTGGATCACTCTATATCTAGAACACATTGTGACCGTCATATTACATAAGTACAACTGCATACTAAATAAACACATTTTACCTAAAGATACATAAGACTAAGTTGATCATGACTAACTCCTATGTCTAAATAACCTAACATGGGGGGGAGGTGGGATACACCTAGGAAAGGTTGACCCTCTCAATTGATTACTTCTATCCCTTTATCAACCTTGAGAAATGCCAAGACAAACTCCCTAGAATTCACCAATGTCAAAATAATTGACATGATGGCCCATAATTTATGTAGAAAATACAAGGGTACCTCGATGTTATTGTAGGGATAATTTATGCAGAAAATACAAGGGGACCTCCTTATTATTGCAAGGAGGTTTATCAAATGCCATGAACCACTTATCTATCTGGTTGTCTTTGAATGGTTGGATTCTACACTAATCAATGCAAAGATTGCCTCTTTCTTGGACTAGGGGGTTGGCTAGTTCTAGCATAATTAAATAGTGGGCACTCGTCTCTTTGCTTATATGCATATCTTTCACTTGTTCCTTTCTCATGATATTTCAGTAATATTCTTTCATCCTAGACATATATTCAAACTTATTGGATAATTGACCACATACATGGAAAATGGAAGCAACAAAGATGTTGAGCAAAGTGGCCAAGGAAAGATTAGATGATTTTCTATTACTCTTAAGCTAACCAATTAGGTTTCTAATTTCATTTAAACATTGACTAATTTATATGTATGGGTTTTACTGAGGTGATTAGGGGTTGGGTTTGGGTACAAATTAAGGTTTTGCTCCATCCTAGTCAAATAAAAATTACATTTAAACAATAACAAAAGAAATTTACAAACTATGTAAAATTGTATATTTTAACAGATATAAAATTGAGATTTGGAATAAAACCTACCCTGAAATGAGTTCTCTATCAAAAACATTGAGTGTCATCGTTGTTAACCTTCCTCATGCTTTACCTTATCATATATGCATTGAATCATCGAAAAAATGCATGCACATATTGGAGAAAAGAGGGGGGGAAAGAAGATGTGGGTATGAGAAAATGAATATAACAGGGTTGCATTATTTTTTTACATATAGGAATGGACACACATTAATAATGTGTGCACACTTTCAATAAAATGCCCTTGCATTTGTAACATATGTTTACTTCACAGAAGAAAAAAAATCTACCTAGAAAACAACATGGAGGTGAGGTAGTGAGTGTATGGAGGTCTAGCAAAGTTCATAGCTATTCAAATAGAAATGCATATGCATTCTTAGAGTGTACACATGTTCCTCAAATTCACAATGAGTGCACAATCCCATTGCAACAATTTTGGGAACCGACTTCATGCACTCACCCCTATGTAAAACCAAAATAGTGATAATGGGTTTTGGGAGTTTGAAAATGAAAGGATGTGGATGTTGAGGTTTACAATAAAAACAAAGGCATCATGTGGGATTCAAATTGAAAGGACAAAATGACTACTTGTTCTCTTCTTCTGCTCTTTAGAGTTCTAATTTCTTCCACTTATAAGGAGAGATGTAATAGTTGAAAAATAATGATAATGAATATTGCAATTGAAATTTGAACTTTGTGCTTTGTGATACAATTGTGTGTATATTGGCACTAGGCAAATCCATTGCGATAAATGATTATGTTGCATATGCATAACTTAAAGTCTAGGAGTCTTCAAGAGTTAGATTACATTCAACTCTTGTTCAAGCGCAACATATGTGATAAGTATTGGCCACTTTGGTAGATATTGCAAGAAAGTGTATACACACTCAATTCCTTTCTTAAATAAACAATGTAAACAATCAACATAAACAAGCATGAGAAACTCCAAGCAACTCCTATTCAAGTGCAACATATGTGATTGGCCACTTTGGCAGTGATTGCAAGAAAGGGTCTACACACTCAATTCCTTCTCTCAAATAGAGAATGTAAATAATCAACATAAGCAAGCACATGAAACTCATATATATACCTACCTTCCAAAACCATTTCCCTATTGTCATCCCTAGCCTCGACAAACTACTTTGAGGTCCTAAGCAAATGGGTATCATGCAAGACTGTAGACACTGACCCCCATTGAGAGCACCTTGAGGATGATGGGCACAATGGAGATGATGGCATATAGAGGGGAGAACATGAATCAATGATGGATGAGGAGGCAAAGAAAGCGATGGAGGATGACCCTATACCTAGGAGGAATCAAAGACAAATCAACAAACACTCTTACACATGGGCGTTGTAAAACATATGTTCAACTATTGCCACTTATAAGTAGGAAAACTAAGAAATAAGCCAGGGAAATATATATCAAATGAAGAAAAGTGTAGGGCTCACAATTTTCACTTGCCAACTTTAGTTGTTGTTTATGAGGATCGTCTAATAATTAAGTATGTTCTTTTGATGTATATTTCTAAGTAGTCAATTCATCAAATAATATTCATTTCAATATGTAAATGAATCCAATAAGCTTGGGAAGATAAGTCTTTGCTTTTCAACTAACTTGCTTCGAGGTGGCCAGACCAATTGGATGAGAGATAACTTCCCCATTTTGTGTTGTATGAAGCTAAATTATAACCACACCTCCTAAGCTTTTCTTAATAAGAATATATCAACTACTAGTTAAAAACAAAAGATCTAAAAGATGCACCATTCACTTATGCTACCTTCATATAAACAAATTATTGAGATCTACCAAATTGAATTGATTTACTATATGTTCTTTCCCAAAATAAACTATATAAAAATGTTTGAAATTAAAAAAATTATAGGTTAATCATTTAAATAAAAATGACTAAGTAAACTCATCTTAGCTTCATTGCAACCTTGAATTACAACTTTGGAATGGATATGTGTGTGTGTGAACCTCTCCAAGCCGACCGATGAGCATTTGTCAATTGTGTTACTTGAATACCAAACTCATGGCTTGGGGCTAGGTTTAATGTTAGATAGGATATAATCTAAGGAAAATATAGTCACCCTTGCAGTTGTATGAGGCCTTTAAAGATGAGATCTATTCACTTTCATCCCGCATGGATTCGAACTTAGACATCCATCAAAACAACACTCAAACCACACCGCTAACTCATGCTCTCAACCCCCCTCTCTCTCTATATATACTCCCATCAAAACAACACTCAAACCACATCGCTAACTCGTACTCTCAACTCTATATATATAAACAAAACCAAACCAAACCTAATTACATAATACCCCCAATTTAAATATTAAATTCCAACCCTACTTCGAACCCTCTCCAAAAAGACACCCCTCGTCCCCTAACCTCATGTCAACACATACGAGGCCATGGCCACCCCTAACTACATTTAAAGAAAGCGATGCCATGGCCACACCTAACTACATTTCTTTAATGTAGAAGGGACAACCAACCTTTAATACTCCAATTTCAACCTTTGAATCAACTTTACCCTGCAATAATTTCCTCCGCTCTAGTAAAGCGCTTACCCTTTTATTCAAATTAAATATGGCCTTCCACCACTGCCCTAAAATCAAAACACGTGTCAAGAACAAAACATCGTTAACTCAATTCACAGATTTTTCCACGTGGCACTGGGCGCGTTTTTTTTGTCAATGTATTCTTAACGGGCGGATTCCATTTCCGACAATCCTTAATCCCACGCAAAATGTAAACCCTAAAAACCTTAATCCATGTTAATGTGAATACGATTCGTGTGGCTGCATACGTTCTTATCGTCACTTCTATGGTATTTCCTTCCACTGTTCTTCTTCTCCTTCATCCGAGAGTCGAGATTATAGTTGATTGCAATCTCGGTTAGTTTTCTGTACGTTGTTCATTTATAGATTGCTTTGAAAATTCCAATAGAAAAAACAAATGCAATTCCTTCGATCTTCTGCAAGGCTGTACTGTATAGGAAGAGAGAGACTTCTATTCACGGGATGTCCATCCCTGCATTTAATTGTTGCACAGTTGCACCAACTTCTCTGAATTTCCACTGTTGTTTGGTATTTGTTCGTATTTTTGAATAAGATGTATTTATTCAATCCTCTGCTATTCCCTCCATTTCCCTCGGTCTTGATGTTATTCATTTTATTCTAAGTGGCTCTTTTCCAGAGTTGATTACTTTTTGGGCTTTTTATTTTTTTAACTTTAATTTAAAATTGCTTTTCTCATCTCGGCCTGCAGCTTTCTGGCCTCTTTTAAATGGCCTGATGATTAGGTAGGGGAGGCTATGGTGTTTGTCTTTTTTAGGACTTTGTTTTTAGAGGTCTGTTTTGTTGATTGTGATTGCATTATTTGTTTTGAGTATTGGACCCTCCATGGGGAAACAGGTAGAAACAAAACATTTTAGTAGTGGGCCTTTAAATAAGACATAATATCTGGCTCTGAGAGTTATGGTGTTTGGTATTTGAGTAATTTATTTCACTAAAATCAGTGTTTACAACTGTTTTCAAGGCAAGTGCTAGTCAAAATTAGGATTTAGATATTTTGAGAGCTGTAATTCTGGGCCTTGCTGCTTCAAAGCTGCCTGCTGTGGAGAAAAAGCTGCTCCTTATCTTTTGAGAAGCAAGGCATGAAGAGTAGGGGGTTTGTGCTCTTCAGAACTGCACTGAATGGGATGAAGCACATTGGAAGCTTTGTAATCATGGCTGGTCTCAAGAATTGATCGAGTGCAAGAGAATCTTAGGCTAAAGATGCCGACTGTATGGTTTTCTTGGGTGAAGTCCTTGCAGTGTAAATCAGAGCCTGAAGATGTGCATGACCCACAGAAGTCCTTACAGTTTAAATCAGAGCCTGAGCATGAACCCAAGCATCATCATCTGGCAACAATTGTGACCAGAAAGAACCGTTCTGGCTGCTCAAAGTCCATTTCAAACCTCAAGGATGTAATTCATGGTAATAAGACTAGAGCCACGGAGAGGGCATTCAGCACTAGCTGCAGTCCTAGATCGATTGGTAGCAGCGATTTCTTGAACCCCATGTCACACGAAGTCATGATTCTGAATAACTCCAAATGTGAATTGAAGATAACTGGATTGGCAGGAAGCAATGGTTCGACTGTCATTGGAACTATCAAGACAGGGACTCCATGTCCTGGGACACCTAATAATAATCCATGCTTTAGAGATGGGAAGACGAATGCGGAGTGCCATCATAGTGATTTTACCTTTGCAGGGCATGTAGCCACTTCATCAAACAGCTGTCATCCTTCCACTCCTCGCTTTTCAAATGGTTGTGAAAAGGAATTGATCAGTCAGGCAGCCTGCCAGAAATGCGGACAGCAGTTTGGCAAGATGGAAGCTCTTGACACACATCACCTTGCAAAACATGCTGGTAAGAGCGTTCATCTAAGTTTTGTGCATTGATTTTATTCAGACAAGACCGTTCAGAATGTGTTTCAGTCCTTTGTATTTCTAAGTATGAGTTAATGAATGATAGTATTGTCTCTGAAACGATGAGAAGTAAGATATAATGTTTTTGTGCTTTTGGAATGATCTTTGGTATGATGTTCCCAAAACTGCATTTCTCAATAGCATGAGATTTGGGTAAAGGATCACTATGCTTATGCTAGTCATTGTATTTTATGATTTTGCAGTTACCGAACTATTGCAAGGGGATTCTTCCAGAAACATTGTGGAGATAATCTTTAGAACAAGCTGGCTGAAAACTGAAAACCCACATGGGAGAATTGAGAGAGTTCTGAAGGTGCACAACATGCAGAAGACACTTGCCAGTTTCGAGGAATTTCGTGATATGGTGAAGTCAAAGGCAAGCAAATTGCCCAAGAAGCATCCCAGATGCCTGGCAGATGGTAATGAGCTTCTGAGGTTCCATGGTACCACAATGATGTGTTCTCTAGGCACAAATGGATCTTCTAGCCTATGTAATCTAGAAGGATGCAATGTTTGTAGGATCATTAGAACGGGATTTTCGGTGAAGGAAGCAGGTTGCAGGGGAATCTACACTACAGCCACAAGTGGTAGAGCTCATGATTCCATTGCTTATTATGAAGATGACTTGATGTTCTCTACAGTGAAGAAGGCCTTGTTGGTATGCAGGGTTATTGCTGGCCGAGTACACAGGCCTTTGGATCACTTTGACGAGTTGTTAGCTCCTACTGGTTTTGATTCTGTGGCAGGAAAAGTTGGACTCTTTTCCAGTATTGAAGAGCTGTTTGTCCTCGATCCCAAAGCCCTTCTCCCATGCTTTGTTATCATTTGCAAGTCTTGATTGAATCTGCCCTCACCTTGCAATAGAAACAGTAATACCATTCTTCATAGCAACTGCGTTTTACTTTTATTTTGTTCTATGTTTGGTTAATCTCAATGCACCGGGCTGCCTTCCTCAATGTATTCCTGAATTCCAAATAACTTGAGTGTGTGTTATGACCATCTAAGCAAGGTTGTCCTGAAATCGATCGATTTACATGGCAAAGCTCAATTGTAACTCCATGCTTATTAAGCACTCGCCTCCTAACGGTGGCTGGGGAGGTTGTTTTGTAAAATTAAGTTGTTCTCAAATTGATTAGGTTTAAAAATTGATATACTTGACCAAGATAGGGTTCAAATATAATTCTAGGCACTCATGTTCTCATTGTAATCCCATGCTGATTAAGCACCTGTATTTTCACTGTGCTCATTAGGCACTCATGTTCTCATTGTAATTCAATGCTGATTAAGCACCTGTATTTTCACTGTGGCTACTTAATAAGCAACCATGTTCCACATTCTCATTATGCACTATGGCTTGGAAGGTCGTTTCACTGTGGCTTGGGAGGTGTTTCTCATAAGTCCGGAATGGATTTTAAAGTTCAAACTCAGGCTACATCACATAACGTTGCGTAATGGAAGGGCTTCTGAATTTTTGAAGTCTCTATGGGCTGAGAAATTTCTAGAGCTGAGGTGTTTCAGCTCCCATGAATATTTTCCTATAGCCTTTTGCTGCTGCTACCCTGTACTTTTTCATCTTGAGAAATTTCTAGAGCTGAGGTGATTCAGCTCCAGTGAATATTTTCATATAGCCTTTTGCTGCTGCTACCCTGTAGTTTTTCATCTTGAGAAATTTCTAGAGCTGAGGTGATTCAGCTCCCATGAATATTTTCCTATAGCCTTTTGCTGCTGCTACCCTGTAGTTTTTCATCTTAAGCATTTGACGCTGCTTGCAGGGAGGGAAAACAGTAAATACATAGTAAATTTTGGTATTTTGTCCTAACCATTAGCCTTTTTCAGGGTGAATGGTTTATTTTGGAAGTACTACTAAAAAAATTTCAGCGGGAATGGTTTATTTTGGAAACACTATCCAAAAGGTGAATGGTTTATTTTGGAAGCACTATTCAAATTTTGAGAAGAATTTTCTCAGTCAACTGCTAACCATAACGCTTCACATTTTTATTCGAGCTTTTAATGTATTAATTCGAGCTTTTAATGTATTATAAAGATGCCTTGCCAACCCAACTTTTGAAGCCAGAATAGTCATATAATAGGATTTAAAATAGAATGAAGTTTGTCAGCCAATTTTCAATGCCAGAGTTTCTACTATTTTTCTTTCAGCTGTCTTGTCAAGACATGGATGGCCTCCTCGAAGGCGTGTTATAAGGTTTGTTTTCTGCATTTAATACATAATGAAGATGCCTTGCCAACGCAACTTTCAAGGCCAAAAGTGCTTCCATATATCTTGCTGTGAAGCTATCTTGACAAGACATGGATAGCCTCCTCGAAGGTGTGTTATAAGGGTTATATTAAGAAAGGACTGCTAGATTGAAAATATGCACATGAGTTGGGTGAAAAAAACGAACATAAGATTTGAAATCAATTCATTGTTTTCCTGTCCTGTCTTGCCATGAAAAGTGCTTGCTCTCTATATATCAGTATGTTTGTCAACACAATAGAAAATGATTTGATGATTATTTACTATACAAAATGATTTGATGAGCTTTTTTGAAATGGCTCACTGAGATGCTCACAAATGCTGAACAGGTGTGTTCTTGGGATTCTTAATAGAAAAATGGTTTTTATGCAGATTCTCTGTTAAAACAATCTTGCGACTGTTACCAGTATGAAAGGGAATAAGAAAAAAACAAAAAACTCCTTAATGGATTTAACTGTACTATTATATAATTGCATTTGTTAAAATAATCTTGCTACTGTTAACAGTAGGAAAGGGAATATTGAAAAAACAAAAGACTCCTTAATGGATTTAACTGTACTATTATATAATGCATTTGCCCATTCCCTGCCTGTGTTTTTCTGACTAATTTACAAAAGCACTGTCGGAATGCATCAAGTATACAGTCTTCTATTCCATCTACACTGTAATTCCCCTCTTGACTGGATTCTCTCTCTGTTTACTTGTCAGAGGAAATAAAAGATAAATAAATATCACAATGTTGCATGCTTTGCTTCTGTTATTTATAAATTTGGTAAAACCCACGGAAATGAACCAGACAAAAAAACTGACACATGAACCCAAAAAAAAGTGCTGAAATGGTCAGAATGAATGTGGCTTTTATTGCAGACCTACATGCCTCGGCGTCCTTTGAGGAGAAACAACGGGGAAATTGAAAAGAAATAACAAGTCAAAGCGCGGAAATTGGAATCATAACAAATGAATGCGGGCAGATATAACAAATAAATGCTTGCCCAATTTGTGAAAACTCCTTTGTTCACTCACATTGATAACTAGTTGCTGATGCCAACATTGCAGGGTGACCTACATTTCTCTAACATGAACATTATTGAGGTGGATTGAAAATAACACATCAATGAGAAGATATTAAATAACAGATGTTAAATTAAAAATATATAATATAAAAAATAAAAATATATATAAATAAAAATATTAAGTAATATTCTACACGGTTTTCATAAATTTATATTTACTTTCAATATATATATAAATTTTTTATTATTAATATATATAAATTAAAATATTAAGTAAGATTCTACACGGTTTTCATAAATTTTTATTTACTTTCAATATATATATAATTAATTTTATTATTAATATATATATAAATTAAAATATTAAGTAAGATTCTAAACGGTTTTCATAAATTTTTATTTACTTTCAATATATAAATATAAAATTAATTTTATTATTAATAATATGAATCCATTTTCACATGTTTTTTAAGTATGAATTATTTTATCCAAATTAATTATATAATGCCTTTGTTTATTATACAATTTAATTCCATTGTAGCGTAACTATGAGATTTCTGAAGCAACTCGTGACA